>DWIJ01000568.1:0-10850 GCA_018248315.1 Chioides albofasciatus
GGGGAAAAACATTTTTGTAACGCTAGCCGTTTCTCCTGTTATTATCTCGGGGATATTCTCACGTGTTAAGTGCTGTTTTATTTTTGTTTTCAGGTCATGTCTTAGGGGGCTGAAAGTTGGGCAGTCTATCAGGACATGTGGGACAGTTTCTTCTATACAGGGATCGCATACACATGATGCGCTCGTTTTCTTTTTAAACCTGTATAGGTATTGTGCTATTCCCCCATGTCCTGTTAGTGCTTGCGTGAGGGTTCCGGTAGGTGTTATTGCCCTAATGGTTTTGTAGGCAGCAGCGGCTTCGGGGAAAAACATTTTTGTAACGCTAGCCGTTTCTCCAATTGCGTATCTGCTTTCCCATTCGCGTTTTGTTTCCTCGCGGATTCGTTTCTTGGCAAACGAAACAGGGACGAGATCGTAGGCCGGTTTCCTCTTGGTGTCTACCGCGGCCTCCTTGGCCAGCACGTCTGCCCTCTCATTCCCCTCCAAACCGGCGTGTGCCTTAATCCAGAACAGTGCCATACTTTTGCCTTGGTTGCAAACCTCCATGGCATCTGCTCTGGCCTGCACCGCTAATGGATGGAGGGAGCTGGGGTTGCAGACGGTCTGTAGCGCAGAAACTGAGTCGCTGTAGACACCAAAAGTTCGAGCTTTGTGTATTTTTGCCATTTTTACCGCTTCGCATATCGCCAGCAGTTCGGCCTGGTAGACCGTGCAGTAGGATGGCAGTTTAAGCTTGATGGCTTTGGTCTCAGCGTCACCTGTCCATATGGACAGGGCCGCACCAGTACCGCCGTCGATCCTGCTGCCATCCGTGAAGATCTTGACTTCGAAGTCACTGTTTTCATTTACCTGCCCCTGGTCTACCAGGCCTTTATATTCCAGGCTGATACGTTTTGCGGGATGAGGGGCTTCCATTGCGGATACAGGCTGCTCGATCTCCCTGTCTCCCAATCCCGGCGAGCGTGTCCCTTTCTTGATCTCGTACAGTGAAGCCACTTCGCGTATACGAAGATCAAGGGGTAACATTCCCGCCAGCAGAAGTGCGGAGTGCAGGGAGACCGTGCGGTATGCTCCACAGATCTTCTGCGCAAAGCCTCTTTGCAAAGCAGCCAGTTGCTTTTGCATGCCCTTTTTGTTGGCCGCTTGTGCCCAGACACTTGCCGCATACGTCACGATCGGTTCGACCGTTGCGGTGTAGATAATGCGCGTAACCTCCGGGTTTAGGCCCCAACTGACCTTGGCCGCCCTAGCCAGCTGCTTGTAGACTCCAATCCCCTTCCTACAGACACTGGTTATGTGTTTTTTAAAAGTGAGCTTGGAGTCCACAATCACCCCCAACAGCTTAATATCCTCAACCATGCCAATGGCACACCCGCCCATGCTCAGTCGTGGGGTGTCGTATTTGAGCTTCCTGGTTATTGTCATTGCGTTGGTTTTTTGCGGTGCGAACTTCATCTTGTTACGCTCACCCCACGCCCGAACATACTCGAGCGCGCCATTGGCACGGTTCTCTATTTCTAAAGCTGTTGTGCCGTCGAATACGACCACAATATCGTCGGCGAAGGCTTGGCAATATACACCCTTCTCCTCCAGGTTCTTTAGGAGGGGATCCAGTAGGAGGTTCCAGAGTGTTGGCCCGGCAATGGATCCCTGGACACATCCCTTTTCTGTTGGTGTGCTCGCGGTTTCTCCAGCATACCTTACTTCCACTGATCTTTCAGTAAGGTAGCTGTCGATCACGTGTCTTATGTTAATTGGGCACTCTTCTTCTGCCAGCCTCAGCCGAATTTGGGGCCACCAAGCACTGTCGAATGCTCCCTCTATATCCAATGACACCAGCGTGATAATTCTTTTTTGTGACAGCTTACCTTGTATGTGCTCCATTAGGGTATAGAGGGAGTCTTCGGTGCTCTTCTGAGGTGTAAACCCAAATTGCCGAGTGCTCATCCTTGGCAGGAGGTGGTGTCTTATTCTGGACACCACCATCTTTTCGAATATCTTCCCGAGCAGTGGAAGAAGTCCAATCGGTCTGTGAGCTTTTGGCGTGCTGTAATTATCTTTACCGGGCTTCTTTAGCATAATGACCGTGGCCTTCTTCCACTCGCCCGGGAAGCATCCCAATTCCAAATTTTTATTAAACAGAGCCAGGAAGACCTCAGGCTCGTTCATAATTGCGTTCTGGCATATGTCCGCCGTGAATCCGTCCGCACCTGGGGCCTTCCTGGGGTTAAAGGACTCCAGTGACTTCCTGAGCTCCGCCATTGTGAATGGTGGATCGCATGTTTGCGCATGTCCTCCGACATTCACTTTTTCGGCCTTTTGTCTCCTTTCTCTGTGGTAATCACTGTCGTCCCCTCTGTTGTCTTTAGGATAAAAAGTTTCTGCTAGAAACCTCGCAGACTCCTTCGCATCGAGCACCTCCCCATTCCTTTCCATTAACGTATCCTCTTCTCTATCGGTGGTTCGGGAAATCACCCTATAGATTCCTTCCCACACACTTTCACGCTCCTGTCTCTCGCAAAAACTCCTCCAACTTGCCGTTTGGGCCTCCCTTGCCGCATTTTCGTATCTTTCCTTCTCTTCAATATACGCGTTGTATACCATAGCTTTGCGGATCGGCGCTGCGTTGCTGATCCTACTTTTCCTCCTGGCGACTTCGGCTTTCATCTTGGCCAACTCGTCGTTCCACCACGGCATTACTATCTGCTGCTTTTTCCTCCTTGTGGGAATAGATTGGACGCACGCCTGACTTATGTTTTTATTTAATTTTGCTACTATTTCCTCTATTTTCTTTATTTCTGTTATATTCTCAATATTTTCTTTATTGATTTACTTTCATGGTTAAGCTGGCTCAATTTTTGTTTAAATTGAGACCAGTTTGCCTTCTTCGAGTTGTATATTCTGGTCGTCCTCTCTATTCCCACACCCTTGGATTTCTGCAGATTTACCTCGAAAGTAATGCCGTTATGGTCGGAGCTTATGAGCCCTTGATCAACCCGCCAGTTTACAATGCGATCCAGCAACGCCACTGAGCAAGCCGTGACATCTACAAAGCTATGGTATCTCTTTCCACCTCTTAGAGTGTCGAATGTGGGTATGTCTCCATTGTTCAACACATGTAGACCCATTTCGTGAAGAGCTCCCGCCATCACTCGTCCTCTCCTGTCAATAATGGGGCTCCCCCACCACGTGCTTTTGCTATTGGAGTCGCCTCCGATGATGATGCTCCCCAATCCCTTCTTTTCTATTATCTTAGAGAGGAATACAAGATTGGGTTCCAGGGGATCATCACCATCGAAGTAGTAGGAGACTAGTGCGATTTTCCAGGCCAAGGTTCGAATCTCGACCGTTACAATATTCTCATTTGTTAGTTCCGGATGCTGGACTACGTCAAGTTCCGGATCGAATATAGCGATTGCTGCTCTTACCGTAGCATCGCCATTTCCTTTGGCCTGAAAAATCCTAGTCCCTCTGTGACTCTTCATCGTTTTGCCGGCACCTACATAAGGCTCCTGTATCAGTGCTGCAGTATATCTTCTTTCTCCCGCCATTATCAGAGCCTCTTGGGTGGCCAGCCTTTTCTTTTGTAAGTTTGCCTGCATAATGTGGTAGGGGGCGTTCGCACCTGCAGCAACCTTAGCAGTACGCCACGGTAGAGCGGACTATGGCATCCCACTTACGCCTTACTGCGCAGTCTAAGTCGAATGCATTATGTGCGTTATTATCATGTCCTGCTTTCGTGCAATTTTTACATTTTGCTTGCTCTCCGGCCAAATGATCAGGACATTCAGTTTTGAGGTGGGGGCCACCGCAGTGACTACATAAATCCACCGATTCAGTGCAGAATCGTTTCCCATGGCCGAAGCCTAGGCAACGAGTGCACTGAATCAGTGGAGACTGGTCTTCTACTTTAACGCACTGCAAGTCTATGTGCGCCTGTCCCTTTTTAGTAGCCCGTTGCCAAATCATCGGCGAAACGCTTAGCACCACGTGATTGGTGAGTGGGTTTCTGGCTCTGCGCCTAAAGCGCACGGACATTTTGATATCTTCCTCGCCGAGGCCGTGGAAAAAGTCACCGTTCTGGTTCCTAATGGCTTTTACGATATCCTCATCAGAATGGGCCGTAATGACGCCTCTAAACACCAGAAGAGGGTCCCTATTTTTCACTTCCTCGACATGTAGTTTAGTTTTTTCATTTTCCAGTTTCCTTTTCAATTTTTCCCTCTCCTCCCTAGTTTCCAGTCCCACTATTACCTTACGGTCCCTTGCCTTCCTGACTCTCTCTACCTTTACCCACCCTTCTTTAGCATTAGCTGCTTCCCTTACCTTCTCTAACACTTGTTCGCCTGTGTCACCCTCGTCGTGGGAAGTAATAATTAACGAGTGCAGCGTTTTTGGCCCTTTATTTACATTTGATCCTGTCACGCTCGCATAGGATACACCTTTTTCCATTATTCTTCTGTGATCCTCCAGCTTCTCCTGCAGTTCTGTCAATTTAGTCGTGTTCTGTTTTAGGAGCTCTTTGAGCTCCTGGTCCTCATTTCTTGCTAGTGGAACGCTGGGGGACGCGATATCCAGGGTCAATATATCGTTTGTCACTTTATTCCTTTCTTCCGCCTCTTGTACCAGCACCAGTAAATCGTCTAGGGATTTTCGGACTTTTAGCTTTATTGTGGCTCTTATGTTTCCAGATTGGTCAAGTTGGTATTTTGCCTCCAAAACTAGCGAGCGGGCCCTTGCCGAGAGACTGGTTCTGGGGGATCCTGAAGGGCTTGGAGAGGGAGATTTCTTTTCTGCCGAGCCGGCGGCAGTGTCCTTACTTTTGTTCTTTTTAACGGGAGCCATCGTTATGCCTGTGGGATTTGAGAACTCGAGCGGTCCTTGGTTAATTTTCCTTGGCGTCCTCTCAGTTGCGTACATTTTCAATTTGGGGGTAGGGGTCACAAGTAAAAGAAGAAGTAAAACCTAATTTTAGGTTAAGGTTTTGTAAAAGTTTTATAGGTTTTCCTATTTGCTTATGTGTCTAGTCGCCTTTACAGTCCTCTTGGAGTTCCAAGAAGTCTAATTCGTCAATTTCGTCAAAGTTATGTCAATGAAGTTTTCTGTTAATGATTTTTATTTAGTTAATTATTTTACATAAAAAATCTCCTTCTTCCTAAAATTCATTATAATAAACATATGGTTAACGATAAATTCTTATTCTTACGATCATATGGTTAACGATTATCGGACGCTACAAAAACACTAAAATACGATTACTTAAATAGAAATAAACTTCAAAAAGATAAACGTGAAAAGATACCGAATTCCCGAGCATCCATCAATATTCCTAAACCGCTATAAAAGATATGCAATAAAACAACAGCTTATTATAAAACATTTATGTAAATGGGTCCCAGATCTTGGCGGTAGGTGCAATACGTTTTCTCAATACGCATTTACGTGAGAATATACCGATTTACATGAAAATACGTTAGGTATGAAGATTCGGAGTAGGGTTGGTTACTGGATATGTAGGTTTTGGCTTTGATTTTGAAGGTCTTGGTTCGATTCTATGGTATCAAATTAACTCTAAGGTTCCTGAGTTACTTTGTGAAAATACGAGCAGAATCCGCGGCTTTGCCCTTTGAGAAAAACTATATTTTGGCAGAGAATTCGAATAAAATGTCACGTTAACTGATGTGGTTGCATAATTCTTAAACTCTTTTTTCCTGAACTTTAATTGATTGAATTTATTTACAAAATTTACTTCAAAAAGGTGCGTAGCTTGATAGTCATCTCAATTATATTTTGAAGAATATCATGCGAACTCTCAAAGCATTAAAAATCTGTCGCTACAAATATATCATACGATGTGTTTCTTAAATTTAAATAGTGAATTAAGCTCAACCCGTTACAATCTGACTGTTGGGAACAGATCTCTGAATGCGACCTAAATACTCTTCACAAAGTAGCAACCCTAGTATAACATAGTTGGTATTTGAAATGAGTGTGTTAGTGACGGGCGCTGCGGGCGGGGCGCTACAGAATCTGGGGAAACTGATAAAATTTCATATTTTAGGAGTCTCCCTGTTTTACCAACTTTAACAAGGTTTCATAATCGTCCATCCGAATATGTTATCGTGGCAGTTACTGCATGTACCTACTTTTTAATAATATAGGAGTAGCAACGAGCGTACAGTCCACCTGATGTTAAGTGGCTAATGCCCATGGACATCTGTAATCAACCCTAGATACGATTAGATTCCCACGTGAGGTCGGCCACAGATTCGCCACCTTAGATATGTAACCCTAGATTAGATTTCTTTGTGAGGTCGGGCACAGATGCGCTTCTACCCATGAGTACTAAACTGGAGTGCCTCGGATAAGAATGTCTTTCCTACCACACCCTTTAAACCAGAACACAGCAGCGCTTAACACTGCTGTTATTAAACAGAAATAGGTGAGGCGGTGCCGCCGGAGTCGAACCACAGAGGGTTCTACAAGGTAGGAATCTATTTAATTGGGGGTTGATTACAGATGTCTGTGGGCGGTAGTAGCCACTTACTATCAGGTGGACTGCATGCTAGTCTGCTATTCCTATACTGTTTAAAACCACAGGTTAGTTAGTTCATTTTGTTAGTTCATTTCTTAATTAAACTCATACAAACCTACCTACTACCACTATAGTTTAACTCCCTTCAATCTTTCAATCTTTTGGTTTATAGAGCTCGACATATAGAATTGGTTCAGGAACATGCTGTATGTTATTGAATGACGAGTTTATTTGCATGTCATTAGGGTCCACAGTCGTGCGAAATTTGACATGTAAATATTCCAATATTTGACGTCTGCTTGTGTCTGATTGTGAGCGAGCGGGCGCGCGAGTGATAGACTAATTTAGTTTTCCTTATTATGACTTACTTCATTATTAAAGTACGACATATACAACATAGCGTTGACTTTTACATAATTTACTACAAAAAACTTGAGTCGCTTGCCATGGATTAAAACGTTGACTTCTCTTCGTATGTATGATCAAAATGATGTATGTTGTAGATCCTGGGGCCTCCACAGTACTCCTATTTTTGCCTTATATCAACAATGCTTAGTGTTGATGTATTCTGCTTTGAAGGGTATAAGAGAGAGACACTAATGCGAGGATTTTCGTCTTAGAACTCAAGGGTTGCAATGCATCTGTGATCAATAAACAACCTCAAGTAGTAATTTTATCATATTTTGGATTGATTACGGATGTCCATGAACGCATTGGCTACCATATCTTTAGGTGAAATACTCTCTACAAAAGATTTTCTCTCTCTATAAAAACTACAAAAGATCTCTCAATACAAAACATTTATTTCCAATCAGTGTTAATTTAGACTATGTTCAAGTCGTGGCCGCTTAACGTTCCTTGTTAAAGTTTTTCTTTTATAAATAAAATCGTTACTCGTCGGTGGAGAAACAAGTACCTTAGCCGCGCGATTCTTGTCACGTCTCTGATTTATGGATATAGGTATTCAGGATATAAACTTGTAATATTTTCGGGTGCTATTTTCGTATGAAACACTCATAAGCCAGTGGAATAAAATTAATTTGGAAAATGTTTACTTATTTGAGTTTCATTTTGCCGATTTTTTCTACGATATATCGATATTCCGTATCAATATTATTTCTGAAGCCGTAAATAGTGATGCTTTTTACGCAAACACTGTATCCAGAATTCTAATTAGTAAATTAAATGTATGTTTGGCCGAGAATCGAACCTGTGACCCTAGCGATTCAGTAACAGTTTTTTTGTCAATTTTTGCGTCAAAACTTCAGGTCAGCGTCAGGTGAATATTTTTAGGTGGACTTATTAAAGCGATAAATTTTAAATTTTGCAAAATAATTTCATGTAAGTTTTATTTCAGTGCGCGACTTCTAGTTCATATTTGCGTTTTAAATATGTAGTTTCTTCATTCATGGAAAAGCAAAGAAATTCGTCGTACATGAGTGTCTTTGCAAAGATGTAATTTGTGTGAATATGACAGGTTCTAATGAGACGTTGGTGTCAAAAGTATTTGTATTTGTATGAAAGAAATAACGAAGGTAACATTATACCGTATTTCGTGAGTCTCATATGTAGTTATAATAGTTACAAAGTTACGTCATACGTAATATGAAATGAATTAAAGAAGAATGAAAGTAGTAGTATGTAATAACATAGTTATATATAGGCGAAGAACTCACAATGCGAGATATTAAGATGTTAGAACCTATATATATATTAAGATGTTTGAAGAGTATGGTAAGGGAGACATATATTTTCGAGGCATTCCAGCTTAGTCTTCAGGGGTAGCGGCACATCTGTGGCCGACCTTAGGTAGGAATCTAATCTTATCTGGGTTTGATTACAGATGTCCATGGGCGGCAGTAGCCACTTACCATCAGGTGGACTGCATGCTCGTCTGCCACTTCCGAATCATAAAAAAAAACTTCGTACTACTGTTATACCTGATCAATCTATTTCGTCTTCTATAATATAGAAGTAGCAGACGAGCATGCAGTCCATCTGATTGTAAGTAGCCACTACCGCCAATTGATATGATCAACACCAAATAGAGATTTCCTTTTGAACTCGGCAATAAATGCATCGGTACCCTTGAGGACTAAGCTGGAGCGACACACCTTTCAAACCAGAACACCACTGCGCTTAACACAGCTGTTATGCGGAAATAGGTGTGGCGATGGCGGCGCCGGAGTCGAACCACAGCGGCTTCTACCATCGTCAAAACTATCCCATTGCTGAACCGGTAATGTCCCATTACTAGGCTCAGATTTTCTCTTAGAGAGCTTTATGCGGATCAATAGACTTCACATACCCTTTAGATCTTTTTAAAGAACTTTTAGTCGCGGAAGTTTACTTAAGTGGTAAGTAATTTTTAATACGTAGATAACTTCGAAAACTTACAGGTAAATATCAAAATTCTAATCTTTTACCTCTTAATCATGATATCAACAAATCGAATCAAATAACTTTTTTAAATACAATAAGAAAGTTAATTTATAAAAACCCACATGGGTACCATAAAAGCAATATTAGAAATCTTAGACCATATTACTTCAACGTCAAAACGTAAGAAGCTGTATGTTGTTCATTGAGTTTCAAACTTACGGAGAAACCACGGTTATTGACTTATTGGCTTTCTCGAGTGCTTTGAAAAATCAACTTTGTATACAGAAAGTATTAAAGGTTTCGAAGTTACTGCAAACAGGTGTAAGTCAGTCGAGTTATTATATATCTAACTCCTTTTAAATTGCGTTTTACTTAAGTTGTTTTAATGCAATAGTAGGATAGCGTATTTCTTAGAAAACGTTGCTATCTTTCATGATATTGAACAACTTAATAAAGCTTTTCTATCCACCCGCGGAGGGTAATGTTTTTCAAGCATATGAAAGTATGTCTCAGTCTTTTTTGTCAGAGACAGCATACGGATGCTGGAGAAGTGAATATTTTAGTCCTCAGAAGTAGTATCGAATGTATAATTGACTTTGGGTGGAACTGCTGTTTTATACAAAGTTAGTTGAAGATGTCTATGGGCGGTAATTACTACTTATTATCATGTTAAAGCAGAAACTTAAGGCAGAAGTAGGAACAGTAGTAGCAACTAATATTATAAAGCGAAAGTTTGTGTGGATGGATGAATGAATGTTTGTTAGCTCTTGTAGTAAAAACACCTTAACGGATTTGAATGAAACCTGTTCCAATAATACTGTTTGTACATCAGATGACTAAAATTTATGAAGATTTTTTGTAGTTTCACTATAATATAACAATAAGTATCAATTAAGTCGCAAAAATATTAATTAATATCGCTTTAATAATTCAGGTTACGTCAGGAATAAACGGTACTAAAGCTAGTACATAGCGTTCTTATATACTTAAGCCGCAGAAATAAAGTCTGTTTCTTTAACTCCACCACAACTTGCCGTTTGAACTTAGTCCAACACTAACAATGTTACATGGCGGTACGTGATTCGACTTACGATGGTACTAGATTAAACAGAATTGTTTGAATATAAGAATGTTCACGTGGAAGAATCTGTTACCGAAAAACGGCTGCTTTTTTTGTCCTACTGTTACCACTTCAAATCCCACGCACCTTTGATTTTTCGAAATTTTCTGCGTATTTCAATCACTTGCATTAACCTGATCCGGAACAGAATTTTTGAAAGTATAACGCTTTCGACGATCCGCGTGGCGGAGCAGTCACCATACCGGTCTGACGCGCATAGGGTCCCGGGTTCGATCCCCGGCCAGAAATAAATAACGCTTTCTACACTCAAAGTCCCACACTAGGATTCCCTGTACCGTGGGTGCCATGGACACACACAAGACACACATAAACACCCAAACCCAGAAACAGAAATCTAAACTCATCATTCAGATTTTCAGTCTGGACAGGATCGAACCCGGGACCCTTTTCGCGCCAGACCAATATGGTGACCGGTCCACCGCGCGGGTCGTCAAGGATGAAAAGCGTCAAAATCTCGCGGGTCTATTGTTCTATATAGTAGTATTGTTAATAATAAAGATTGAGGATCAACTAACATGCAGGTAAACAGATTGAGCATGAAAGCCGCACAGGTTGGTCTAGGTATGGTGGTTTGGAGCAAAGTGAGGCCATTACTCAGCGCTACGAGCCGCATAAATTATACGCCCAATTAGTCACATTGATGGCCGACAGCGATTAGATATCTAGATCTGGATATAATACATACGGGGAGATATTTTGACAAACATCGTTGAACATAAAAAAATTTTTAACAAAAAAATAAAACCGACTTCTATGTCACTACAAAGTATAAAATAATTTAAACAAATGTTG
>DWIJ01000569.1:0-10848 GCA_018248315.1 Chioides albofasciatus
CGTTTCAACTCGTAAGAAAATTTCCTCCTTAAATAATTAACGCAGTCTGTTCTATCAAGTTATTTTTTGTTATTAAACATTTTTTTATATTGAATTTATATGAAAATGAGGCAAATTTGGCTATGTTTACCAGTAATTTACGGTGGTAATTTTTGCCTTTAGTAAGCATGCTGAAAACTAGATTTTTTATAGTACAAGGCCCTCCTTGTACTATAAAAATCAAGAATTATTAATACAGTGTTTTTGGTATAAAAATGAAAACAATATTACAAAAAGAATAAGTACATATCGATATGCGACGGGTAAATATACATTTTCCTTTGGAAAGGATAGAATAAAGTATTTATAACACTCATTTATGGCACATAAATAAATGCATAGTTATACAGTAATGTTTCTAATATTATTTTATGTGTGTTTCAATTTTCTGACTTTTGATATAAAAACGACTAGCTTTTGCCCGCAGCTTCGCTCGCGATTAGAGGTCGATGACAATAGTTTTTAAAACCTTTCAAAGATCGATTTTCGGCAAAATTAAAAAAATCCGATTATCGATTTCCGACAAAATTACAAGTCCGGCGGCATGAAAAGCAAAGTTGTAGGCAACGAAGAGATCTACGACTTTTCTATATCTACTTTTTTGACATAAATTTTGAGGTTATGTGAAATAAGTAAGCCGATTTTTACCCTAAAGCCCCCAAACTTCCCGACCTCAAATTGAGCGTAATTTATTTTTCCTTGCACTTTTCTTTTATTCTCTTCCTTTTCCAATGGATTTCATTCTGCTATATTTTTTTTGGTTTCAAATTTTATCGATCCTGGTCTAACACTACCATTCTTTTGTTCTGTGAACACTACTTTATTTGCATAAAAGGTACTTTATCGTTTTCTAGACCCCTTATAATGTGTGTACAATATTTCTTGACAATCGGTTTGGTAGTTAAGGCGTGAAAGCGTAGCAGACAAACAAACAAGGATTGAAGGTGGTAGAACGCTCTATGGTTCGACTCCGGCGGCACCAGCGCCACACCTATTTCTGCCTTATAACAGCAGTGTTAAGCGCTGCTGTGTTCTTTTTTGAAGGGTGTGGTAAGGGAGACATACTTTTTCGAGGCATTGCAGCTTAGTCCTCAGTGGTAGTGGCGCATCTGTGGCCGACCTCAGATAGGAATCTGGTCTTATCTTAGGTTGATTACAGATATCCATAGGCGGCAGTAGCTACTTACCATCAGGTGGACTGCATGCTCGTCTGTTACCTCCATATTATAAAAAAAAATGATTCTATTAACACATAACATCTGTGTGAATAGTAATTAATTTTTAAGACCAACTTAAGTAAGTAATTTGGGTAAATTAAGTAATTTACCCAAATTACTTAATTTTGATATAAAGACAATGTCTACACTCTACGTGCACAGCACACCAGGATTCCCTGTATTATGGCCAGGCACTCACATCAGGAGTCCCTGATGTATGTGGCCGGGGATTGAACCCGGAACACCCCGCGTCAGACTGGTACGGTGGCCACTCCGCCACGCTGGTCAGCTCTTCTCTCTGATTTCTCTCCTCTCTTTCATCTCGTGCACTAAATATGTAATAACAAGTTTCTATAAAGATAATATTTCGACATGACTTCTACATATTTTTGTAATGCGGGCTTATTGCTATAGATACTCAGGACAGAGTACTTTATATATGCTTAACAGTAATGTCAGTAAATACATACGCTATTTTATAGTCAAATTTAATTAAATTACATCTTAATATCTAAGTACTCATTAATTGTATAAAAGCATTTCTCGTGTAACCACGCTGTCAATTGGGATTTAAGTTGGTTATATGTCAGATATTTAAATGAGTTGGGAAGTCGATTATATAGTGCGATAGCCATAAAATACACATTTTTTTTGCACAATTTCAGTCTACAAGGAGGCATCAGCAATGTGTTTTCATATTTCTGTCTTATTGTTCTACTGGTTACCTCATTTTTTTTCATAAAATAATTTGGATATCTATGTACAAATAAACATATGTCTCTAATATACATAGATGGTAAGCTTAAAACTTTGTATTTTATAAATAGTGGCTTACAACTTTGCAAACCGTCTACATTGCATATGGCTCGGATACATTTTTTTTGTATTCTGAAAGCTCGAATGGCTTCTATTGAATTTCCCCAAATTATAAGCCCGTAACTGAGTACTGATGCGACATAACCGTGATAGGCGCACCAAGCTGCTTCTTGAGAAACCGTGTGCCTTATTCGTCTAAGCGCAAATACGAACCTATCCAGTTTGTTACATATTGTATTGATATGTTCTCTCCATTTTAATTGGTTGTCAATAACTATTCCGAGAAAGATTGTGTATGTTACTTCATCAATATTTTTACAATTGTATCTTATGTCCAGTGTTTGTAGCATTGTAGAATTATTTGTGTTAAAAAGCATTATTTTAGTTTTATCCACGTTTAAATTTAAATTATTATATTTTAACCAACTTGTAATGTCACTTAAAGAGTTATTAATTTTAATTTTTAATGCATCTATATTTTGGCCATTTATTAGGAGGGTCGTGTCGTCAGCAAATAGTATACACTGACATTTCATGGCGCTAGGCAGATCGTTAATATAAGTTAAAAATAATAGAGGCCCAATAATACTACCTTGGGGTATGCCATAACCGCTATTTACTTTATATTCCGACCGATAATTTGTTTTAATTGATTGGCCGTTTTTTGTAGTTATTTGAGCAATTTCAGTACTTTGTTGTCTACCAAGTAAATAACTTTTTATGAGTTCATGAGCATTTCCTCTAATGCCATATTTTTCTAATTTAGCAAGGAGATGTTCATGTCTAACGAAGTCGTAGGCTTTAGACATATCAAGGAAAACGCCAGCTATAAGTAACTTCTCATTTAAACATTCACATATTAATTTTATTACATTAAAAGTAGCTAAAGTTGTCGAGGAGTTTTGTCTAAAACCAAATTGGTCTTGTCTCAGTATGTTATTCTCGTTTAAAAAGTTCATTATTCTAATGTAAATAGCTTTCTCTATAATTTTGGAAAATATTGAAAGTAAAGTTATTGGTCTATAATTATTTAAATCGGTTTTGTCACCTTTCTTATAAAGAGGCTTTACAACAGCCTTTTTTAGAGTCTCCGGAAAACATCCTTGGGTAAAAGACAAGTTAATTATGTGGCTTAGAGGATCACAAATGTACTTTGCACATTTTTTAAGGTTTTTAGTATCAATTTGGTCATATCCAACTGACTTGCTGTTTTTTAAACTCATAATTATCTTTAATATTTCGTGGGAACTCGTGGGCCTAAGGAATATTGTTTTAGAATTAAGCTCTAATCCGTATCCGTAATTTTAATTGGGTCAGAATAAGTCAAATTATTATTATTAATTAATTTTATATTGTTATTAGGGGATGTATTGTCAATTTTTTCTTTAATTGTCATCCATGTGGCTTTACATTTATTCTGGCTATTTTTAATGAATTTCGTATTTGTTATATGTTGGGATTTAGACACACATTTCTTAAATACTTGAGTGTATTTTTTATATTTGCTTTGATTTGCTACTTTATTTACCTGCCCAAATCTTGAAGCAATGTAAAGGCGTCTTTTAATAACACTTGATACTTTCAATCCTTTAGTCAGCCATTTAGGTTTTTTGTAGGATCGAGAGATCTTAATTCTTATGAAAGGAAAACATAGATTATAAAAGAGTAAAATAAGTTCATGAAAGTAGTTGAATGCGGTATTTACGTCCGTCATGTTGTACATCTCAGAAAAAGATAATGATGATATATATCAATTATATATTTTTTTACATTATCTAAATTAAAATCTCGTCTGTATTCAACCCAAGCACAATTCTTTTCTTTTTTCGACGCTTTAATTTCTAGAGTTTGAGCTGTTTCATGGTCCGACAATCCTAGATAATGTATTTTACACACTACGTCATTTATATTACTCGCTAACAAATCAATGCACGATTGTTGTCGAGTAGGGCGTAAGACATGATTTTCCAAGTTGAAATTTTTTAAGATACTTGATAGTTCTTGTGAACTCTTGTTCTGTTTTAAAATGTTTATGTTCCAGTCTCCGCATATAATAACTTTTTTTTTATTATTTTTAGTAAGAAATGATAGTAAAGTGTAGAGTGTTTCTAGAAATTGATATACGTTGGTATTGGGTGCTCTATAAATGCATACAATTACTAATTTCAGTTCAGGTATTTCTATTCCACAATACTCAAAACTATAATGGGAGGACAAGGTATTGCATATATCAATTCTTTTAAATTCCATTTCTTTTTTTACTAAAATACAAGTTCCCCCCCTTCGTTCCTTTTCACGAGAGAAATAACTGGCTACTTTATAGTTTTTAAAATGTATATTAGATTCCGAACCACGTCTAATAAAAGTTTCTGTAAAGCACAAAATGTCCATATAAAATTTATTCTGATGTAAGGTTATCTCTATGTTATCAATTTTATTAAGAAGTCCAGCTATATTTTGGTGCAATACGCTGATTGTATCATTTTTGTATGTTGGTACGAAAAAACTGTCTTTTGTCTGTAGATTTTTTATCTAAAGAATTAATTTTCTTAAAATAATATGGAATAGTTCCTTTTTTATCGTTATTAAGTGACGATTTATGTATCAATTCCTGTAATTCCTTTTCTTTAACTTTCAATTTTTCTAATTGCTTTTTAAATAAATATGGAATTGTTCCTCTACAATTTTCTTTATTTCTATTAAGCGGTACGCTTTTTTTTGACCAAATATTATTGTTATTATTATTGTTTGACCGAACAATTTTATTTTTATTTTGGGGCAAAAATTGTGTGCTATAATCGTCAGAGTCTATCTTAAGATTAATGAATTTTGCTACCTGCGATAAAAAGTCTTGCGATGGATCCATTTTGTGAAGGTCGATAAAATTACTGTTTTTGTATGTTTTTACTAGTGAGTAAATAGTATCGTTAAGCTTACTTTCCTGAATGTATTTGTTACCTGTAATTTGTAATATGTATACGTGATAATTTTTTAATGTATGTAAGGCTATACTAAGATTTTTTAGTAGCAAGAATGGATTTTTCTCATTAGCCCCTACTGCTATCACTATTTTATCATTTATTTTACTTTGTTTTTCCAAATTAGTACAGTAGGATAATATTTCTGAACTTTCGGCATATGGTTTAACAAGCGCACTGATTTTGTATACATCATTCCATTTATATGCCCTAGAATACAGTAGTTTCGATGAGAGTCCTCTTGCTTGTTGATCGCCTAATATGAAAATTGTACTGGTATCCTGTTTGTTTATGACTGCTTGTTTAATATTTCCTTTTTTTCCAGGTTCCGAGAAGGACTTAGAGATTTTTGCGACTCCTGTATTATATCAGACTTGGGTAGACATCGTGTTGCATAGTTTTTCAGCGTTTTATTACAAAGAATGGGTTCTTGAGTCACATGGGTGGGTGATTGATTGATAGTTTCTGTGTATTTAACAGGTGTAGAGCAATTTTCCGCGTTTATTTGTGATTTTTTTTTATAAATCTCTCAGGTATGCAGGTTTTCTCACGATGTTTTCCTTCACCGTTAAAGCAAGTGATAATTAATTTCTAATACGCACATAACTTAGAAAAGTCAGAGGTGGGTGCCAGGGATTTGAACCTCGGACCCCTCGAATGAGAGGCCGCGTTCCTTAACCACTAGGTTATCACTTGCTTAACATGTACCTAATACTTAGTCTTTATTCGAAGTCGTTTAATAACACTACACTACAAACTTCAATCTTATATTACCGTGAATAAACTTTAATTATAGACTAGGACTCCATCTAATTACACTTGCTTAATAATATATTTTATGCTTTAATATTTTCTCTACTTCGTAAAGTATCGGGTATCTAAGAAAATCCGTATTACATTTTCTGGTTCATGAGGAAATATTTACAGCTCTCGAGGGATTTACACTTTTAGACGCTATGCGACGTCTTGTGGGTTGCATGAAATTGAAGAATGTAGTGCATATGCATAGTAAGTATGCATTATATTTATAGAGGTGGTATAACGAGTATGTTTTGAATGGGGAGGTACTAACGCCATTCCTTTTCTAGTGTGAAGTGGTTCTTGCGTTTTGATGAAAGATCGTGGACTTACATAAGCGATCATCGTAATACATACGAGTACTTAGGAGTGCCACTTGAAACCCCTAACACAGGTTTTAGGGGTTTCAAGTGGACTCCAGGTAGGACACATAATATTGGTGATTTAAATGTGTAATTCCATTAGTGACTACTTCTCTAATTTTGATATAATTTGAGTACAGTGTACAAGAAACGAGCCGTCACTTAGAAAATAAATTCACTGGTTTTAATAATCTTACGTACTTTTCGTCGCTGCCTAAAAATTCGACGAGATTAATATTTAACATTAATTTTCCGCGAAATATAACTAGATACCCATACTTTGCGGATATCCACTTTAATTGGAGGAGTTGGACCAAAGTAAATGTTTTCTTTAATAAAAAAAACTCAGTTTAATGAAAAATTAATTTAATTACAGCTGCCCGATTTGTTTTGGACCGGCCCGGAACAAATACCCCAAAATGGGTGTTTTATTTTATGCGATTTTGTTATTTTGGAAAAAAAATGGGCGAAATCGTAATTAATTTGAAGCCGTTTATGTGCCCAATCCTGAACAAACGTAGCTTTATGATTTTATAAAATGTTACAAAGGAAAATTTATTTCGATAATGTCGATCTATATTCGTTATTTTGTTGAACACTAATTGATATCGATGGCGTTCCCATGTGTAAGAATAAGAAAATTACATTTTATAGTACTTTAAAAATTATGTTTTATTTATATCTCATCATCGTCAATAACCTGTTTCCCTGCTGGGCACGGGTTTACTCTCAGAATGAGAAGTACTCCACCGCGCGGGCCAAGTGCGTATTGGTAGACTTCACATATCTTTAAGATTTTTTTAAAATTCATTTTTAATTTAACCTAGCGTTAAAGTAGACGTGCTACCTGATAGAAAGTAGTCATCGTCGCATATGGACTTTTGCAACACCAGAAGGACCGTCAATGCATCGTCGGCTTTGGGTGAGAGCTCTCTTTGCACCTTTTCCGAAGAGCCCCTTGCAGGCCTCATCTCAGATGTGCAGGTTTCCTCATGATATTTTCTTTCACCGTTAAAGCAAGTGATAAGTAATTTCTAATACGTACATAACTTTGAAAAACCAGAGCTGCGTACTTGGTATTTGAACCTCAGACCCCTAGATCGAGAGGCCGACTTACAACGACTAGGCTATCATTGCTATTTATGATTTACATCTACGATTATTGAAATAAAGAGTTAACTCTTACATTATTTAAGATGTTTAATTAATGTACCTATTCTTAAATACTTAAGGAATTTCCTTCCACGCCTCAAAAATTTAAGAGAATATATTTTTTTAACGTCCGATATCACATCGCTGGCGCTAATTAGCGTAATTAATTGCTTTTATTTGTATGACAAAAATAAAACTACCGGTCGGAATTATGAAGCAAAGGTTATTTATTAACGGTGCTCCGTAAATAAATTTATTTCACCCTCGAATAAACGAATGAATTCCTTTTGTTCAACACTTTCTTTGTTAACCGTCGGTTCTTGTGGAAGCTTCTAAATTATGCTAAAAATATGCGAAATATGCTAATTTGGCAGTCGGAAAAATTTTTCATTTGCAAATGAAGTTTTACTATTTGAGCTGTATTTTATAGCACGCTGTTTTAATATATTTGCTTATTATTATCTTTTCGAGATATCATAGTTGTTAATAGATAGATACGCAGTTTTTCGAGATTTGAAACTTATTACAAATATGACTCCATATGAGGGCAACAGTGTTAAAATTCGAGTAGCGTTACTATAAATGATACTTCCTGAGTTTGTCCACATGTGTGCTACCCTTGAGGACTAAGTTTGGCTCATGGCCTCAGGCACGCACCTCTGATTTTTCTAAGTTATGCGCGTATTAGAAATTAATTATGACTTACTTTAACGTATAAGCAAAATATCTTGAGGAAACCCGCATACCAAAATTTACTTATGTTTGCCGATGTAGTCCAATTTTTAAATTTACAAATGTTTTAAATTCGATTGATTCCCTTATTAAAAACACCCTCGACAAAATTCTTAATTGTAATCTTTCGGAAAATGCATGGTCTCAGGCTTCCCTGCCCATTCGGTACGGAGGTCTGGGAATTCGCAAAATTTCAAGTATATCATTACCAGCATTTTTGGCTTCTTCACATAGCACACAAGTCTTAATTAATAAAATAATAAACTTGTCTGTAAATAATTATGAAATTGCTTATGTGAACGAAGCCAAAACTGCTTGGACATTGGCCTGCCCAGGGCAAAATTTTCCTGTAGATAAAAATATTCAGAGACTGTGGGATGAGCCCATTTGTAAACTAACTTATAAAAATCTTTTAGATAATGCTCAAAATCTTTCAGAGCGGGCTCGTCTTTTAGCAGTCTCTGAAAAAGAGTCAGGTTATTGGCTGCAGGCTTTACCATCTTATAATTTAGGTACTTTCCTGGACAACTTATCTTTTTCAATTTGTATCTGCCTGCGTTTAGGTATGAGAACAAATGAGCCTCATCGCTGTCTCTGTGGTGAGAACGTCAACCAATTTGGACACCACGGACTGTCTTGCCGCCGCAGTGCTGGTCGCTTGTCGCGACATGCGTGCGTCAACGACATCATCCGAAGGGCCCTTGTCACCGTCAACGTGCCGGCTATCCTTGAGCCGAATGGTATCGCACGTGACGATGGTAAGAGGCCTGACGGTATGACTCTCGTTCCCTGGAAACAGGGGAGGTCGCTTGTATGGGATGCGACTTGCGTGGATACGCTGGCTCCATCCCATATTTCAGTGACCTCGACGCACGCAGGTGGTGCAGCGGAGGCGGCCGAATCTGCGAAGCGGCGCAAATATGCAGCTTTGGGGGAAAGCTACATATTTGTGCCGTTTGCGGTAGAGACTCTAGGTCCGTGGGGGCCAGAAGCACGACATTTCTTTAAAGAAATGTCGTCGCGTCTGGTTGATGTTTCTGGAGACCCAAGGGCTGGTGCGTATCTTGGCCAAAGAATAAGTTTGGCCATTCAACGTGGTAACGCAGCCAGCATTCTTGGGTCTCTACCGAGAGGCAGTGATTTAGACTCATTATTTTATCTTTAAATTTTATTTTATTTCCTTTTGTTATTTTAAGTTTTTTTTTATTATTTGTGTATATTGTACAGTTAAATTAAATTGTAAATATGACTAGGAGTTAATGAATAAAATAGTTGACATCAACTATTTGCTGATAGATGGCGCTGTTACCATTTAAATGAGTTAAATTAAATTAAATTAGTTGGCGTTTCTGCTAAACATAATTGCAAGTTTTGAAGTACCAAGGTATCATAACCAAACAAAGAATATATTATGTGACACGGTAATGCCAGCTTTCCGCTGATAGATGGCTCTGTTTACTATTTAAACATTTTAAACCGATCCTGATTCCTGTGGCGCTTTACTGTGAAATACCACTGCAACATTTTAAGTACCAGGGTATCATAACCCAGAAAAACGTATATTATGTGGCACTATGATGCCAGCTTTCCGCGAATAGATGGCTCTGTTTATGATTTAAACACATTATGTTATGCCGTGATGTTAACGCTTTGCTGATAGATGGCGCTGTTACTATTTAAATGGATTTTATGGCGCTTCCGGTAAACATCTTTGTAAGTTTCGAAGTACCAGGGTATCATAAACCAACATAGAATATATTATGTTACACGATAATGTCAGCTTTCCGTTGATAGATGGATCTGTTTACTATTTAAACATTTTAAACCGATCCTGATTCCTGTGGCGCTTTTGTGTGAAATACCATCGCAAGATTTAAAGTACCAGGGTATCATAATCCAGAAAAGCGTATATTATGTGACACTATGTTGCCAGCCTTCCGCGAATAGATGGCTCTGTTTACTATTTAAACATATTGTTATGCCATGATGTCAACGCTTTGCTGATAGATGGCGCTTTTACCATTAAAATGGATCTTGTGGCGCTTCGGCTAAACACCTTTACAAGCTTCGATGTACCAGGAGATCATAAGCCAGAAAAGAATATAATGCTAGCTTTCCGCTGATAGATGGCGCTATTACCATTTAAAATATATAAATTGATCTGTGGTGCTTCACTGTGAAACATCATCGCAAGTTTTAAAGTACTAGGATATCATAATCTAGTAAAGAGTATATCATGTTACATTATGATGACAGCTTTCCGCTGATAAATGGCGCTATTATTTTAATAGAATTGACTCATTTTTTATATTAGAATCCACCTCTACTTTCATGTTTTCCTTATATTCAGGATCAGGAAAAATTTGTGTGCAGTGTAAAGTATAAGGGATGTGTGGGAAAGTAATAAAACATATGATAGCTGGGCCGTTTATTTGAAATATACCAGGATAACTAGATAAAAAAATCCTTATTCCGGACCGGACTATGAAAAACAATTGATATGGTAACATTATGAATATAATTGTGGAAAATGTTTTATTATGAGCCATTTACATTTAAACAGCTAATTACATAGCGATATTAATATAAATAATTATATTGAAATTATATGATTTTAGATCTAAATTATGGCGGAATTGAGACATTTTAATACTCACGATGCACGATTTTAATTTATATTTTAAAATATTAAAATTAGTTGATTTTATAACTAAAACTTGTCAATTCAACTGGTTATAATGTTTTTGGTACCTG
>DWIJ01000571.1:0-10838 GCA_018248315.1 Chioides albofasciatus
ATTAAAATTCGATTCGAAACTCGAATCAAATAATTTTTTTTTATGAATTATTCGGTAACTATTATTAAATTTTCGAATTATTCGGGAACTTTCGAATAATTCGAAAATTTGAAATATCGATTCGAACGATATTCGCACACCCCTAGTGGTGAGTCAAATTGTAGTGTTGTGGAGATTTCACATGTCGCGAGGTCTCTCACCTCTCGCTCCCTCTCTCTTCTCATTATTTTCTCATGTTTTGATTATTAAGTTTTATCATTGCTATTAAAATGACTAACACAAATAACAAAAATAACTAGCAATTTCATCACTACCTATTGAACTTACTTTTGATAATAAAATATCTACATCCTTTGTTATAAATGTAGTTTATTTTGAATGTTGATTTCTCGTGGATAACCTAACCCTTGAGTTTTACATTTATACATGAAAAAATATGTCTCGACTTAAGAACCAAACATGCCGTAAGTAGGAGTGCCTGTACTCAAGCACAGTTAGGGGTGCCAACCGTACTTAAATATAGAGTATTGTCCTCTATATCACGTAGTCGTACTCTATAATCTATAACACTAATAGAGTACGCTAAAGTATTCTTTTTATGAGCTCTTGATATATAAATTTAGAGTCTGAATGTTTGGACTCATACAATTCCTTTAAAAACAATGAAAAATTGTTATGTGCTGCAAAAAGTATAAAAAACACCTTAACAAACATCGGTACAAAATGAATGATACTCTTCTTTGTAAGTGTGTACTATTTCTTCTAAAAAAAGTTGGCAACCCTAGCTGTCCATGATAATGTATTATTGCTCCGAATACTTAAACACAGAACCAACAACATTCTCGTCAGTTTCATAATGTCAACGCCATGGAGATTATAAAAGACATAATATTTGTTTTATGATAGAAGTAACAAAGGACCGTGCAGTCTAACTGATGGTAAGTGGATACTGCCGCCCATGGACATGTGTAATCAAGACCAGATAAGATTGCTTTTATGTCTCTCTTAGCACAATATTCAGACCAGATTACTTATATTGCTTACGTTGTTATTAGTAGACAGTATTAGGCGAAGCAATGGTGACTACGCAGTCGGACCACAAAATCCCTATACACATAAATATGAATGCATTGGCACCCAGACTTTGGACAGAAATATTAGTTCATTATCTATGTAGATCCAGATTGAAAGTAGGTCCCAAAACTGTTAGCATGTGAGACTTTATGGCCGTCATGTAAAAAATTAACCTCTTTTAACTTGCGCCATCTAACATTGCTTTCACCGCTTTCATATACATAATTTATCAATCATTTATCATAGTGTCTTCTCTTAAGATGACATTCTTTGCTGTGACAGGAGCTGGCAGTATTATGAAAAAGGTACCGACAAAAGTAATAGAATTCTTACGCCGTTATATACCACCAATGAAAACTAATCATTGACAAGATAAATTATTCGTTTTTACCTAACAGTTACCTATATTTTAAGCAAAAGAAGTAACTCTGTCTTATTTGCTTGATTAAAAAATATACTAATACAGATATAAACTTCTTGTCTTTCATTTATATGCCTGAGTCTGATTATTTGCAAGATGGATTCCATAAATACACACAAAGATAACTGCAAGACCCACACCTCAAACAGAAACATATTTCTGAAATTTATTATTTCGAAGTCTGGCTGACCGGATTGAATCTGGAACGCACTGCGTATCAAAATGGTACAGTTACTGCTCCGCAGTCGCTCCACGTGGTTGTCTACGTAACACACAACTCTATACTCTATTACGAGGTTAGTTACATCCATGGCTGTCCAAAGGATCATCCAAAGGATACTGACTATCCTTTTAAACCAGCCGACTGTAAGCCAGTTAGCTGTTTTACATAAAAATCCCATAGCTCGGTAAGCGCAAACAAAGTTTCTCCAATCTGGCCCTAAATTGCTTTTCACTTCAATATCTAACGAGAATCTCTCAAAAGGCGGGCGAGGTCACTAAATGAACTTTTTTAAAGTGATCGCAAAGCTATTAGCATCTAAATCAAAGGGCGTTAATCCCGGCGTCCGTGGGTTTGTACTGCCCAATAACGAGGCGCTGGAGCCTTTTAAATTGTACTAGAAATTTGTAGATACTACACGGTATGATACCATATTATCATCACATCGTCATCATCAACCATCTCAATCATCGCATACTTCTGGCTATACTGTATATTTTGTGTTTCCATTGTGGAAATAAAAAAATTATTGCTTTTGTTAAAAAAAAATGTTATCAAAATGGTGTGAAGTTCACTAATTCACACTTGGCCAGGGCGGTGAACTATGATCTGCTCAGCTCTACTTTCTCACTCTTAGAGGGTCTCCTCTGTGGGATAATAATAGATTTACAACGACAATTTGTGATCTGCTCACTTTTGGTTATGATTAGACGACAAACGATTATAGGTTAAGAATCTATAAAAAAAAAAAACATTTTATTTTCATACCGCATAGAGACCGCAAGAAGTTTAACAAAATATCGTAGTAATTTTACAAAAAGTAAGCGGCTCATTATAATTACACTTTTTTTCTTCACATGAATTCACTAATAGACAAAGACCTGTGTCGTAGATATTATCAACCAGCAGTTTCCACCTATGATTAGGAATAAGTATATCGTAATGTTGTTGGTTTATGACATGACTTATCTAAGGGGGAACAGTACAAAAACAAAATATATGGGAGCTTAGATAATGATTAACTAATATTTGAAGTTGGGTTATTAACAACAGAGTTCGCCGATGTAATATATTGCAAGTCAGAAGAAACTTCATGCGAATAATTGGCTATATAAGTTTGAGATTAATATAGATGTTATCCAATAACGGGGGGAGGCAATAACTTGCAAATGGCCCTAATTTTACTGTCTTTCCTTGATTCGTTTTTTTAGCATAATATAGTAATAGTGATAGTTTGCATTATTTAAGTAGGTAATAAAATGACAAAAATAAACTTAGTTAAAACAAACTAGTTTGAAGAAATTGTCAAATGTCGATCTTTGGTCGATAAAACAGTGGATACACTGATTATTAAAGACGGGCATATATTTGTATCAGTTAGTGGACGTACAACGACCACCCATTACACAGAATCTTTCCTTATTTATTGCGTTAACCGAATAGTCTATGGTATCTGACATGTTTCCGGGCGAACGGCAACGGCTGCCTTCAGTTGTCAATTCTGACAGCCCGATAGCTTTCTGATATACCTGTCCGAATCACAATATGCTGTAAAATCTATTTGATACTTTCGGTATATTCCTAGAATTTTAGAAATATGAGTATTTCTTATTTTACTCACACGAAGACTGTAGACTTACAAACTTGATACTAAACCTAAATCATGTTTTCGTATGTTTCATTTATGTACGACAAAAAGTTCATTGTTTTTTGTCAAAGTATTAGTATGTCTAGTTATTCTGTGTCTGGCAATTATGACTAGCAGACCTCTCCAAATTTTTGGAAGCGAGATTTGGCATCGGTCGCGGAATATTAAATTTGATTTTGATGAGTTCGCACTCGCCATCCCGCTGCATAGAATCGGGTCATTTTGCTATTCTATGCCAAAAATGGACCGAACAAAATTAATCAAGCCGATAAGACCGCATCATTCATTCATCCATTCAGAAGCAAAAAGAACGATGGGAAACAAACCCGCCCGCCGCGCCAGCATTAATCTTGTCACCGACCAACGGATTATAGTAGATTCGTTTTTGGGTGATACCATGTAATATGTTTTGGCGCTAATACAATGATGACAGGTTTTTGATGCTCATTCGTTACACCATGTCATCTTTGTTTATTCGTTTCAGCAAAAGTGCTATGCTATCGCTGAGGAATAATTTAAAACACCTCGTGTTAACTTACCTCTCCATATCTTCTAGTTTTCTTTAAATGAACACTCAAAACTTAATTTACTATTACTCATTATCATCCTCGATGTATCCTCCACGGAATAGTGTTAGACCTAAGAGCGAATAGTATCCCCAAGCACAAAATGTTTCTTATTTAACAGGATTCGGAACAAATACTTATAAATCCAACATTAATGGGAGTATAAATAGACATCGGAAATAAGGAAAAGGGAATTAAATTCGGTTGCTTAGCAAACAACTGTAATTGGGTCCGACGGAATTTTCATTTTAGGTCAGGTTTACACTGTAGCTGCCGGCTTAATCTAATTCCACTTGGATTGTGGACTTTAATTCGGGAAAATTTATTATTCGCTGTATAAATACGGATTTCGTGAACTATCAGGCCGGTTGAAATTTTAATCTGTTACGGATTTACTCGGATTAACCGAACTGACAGTGACATTGCGCAGATTTTCAGGTTGAAGCTGTGAAAGTGTTTGTTGAGTAACTGCATGTGTTTTTATAATATAAAGTACCAGACGCAGTCCACCTGATGGTAAGTGGCTACTGCCGCCCATAGACAATATAATCAACTCCAAATAAGACTAGATTCCTACCTGAGGTCGGCCACAGATGCACTGCTACCCCTCAGGACTAAGCTGGAATGCCTCGAAAAAGTATGTCTCCCTTACCATACAACTTGTATTGTATTTTCACAACCAATCCTCCAGTCTATCCTCCGTCCAGATTCATGTATCAATGTTATGGATTGCCAAGTGACCCGTGTGACATAACATCGCACGGATCACTGTGTACAATGTACATCGTTATGGTCTGCTATGTATGAATTGCAGACTTCTGTTCATGAATATAGTCCGAATAATTAACCTGTAGGCTGTTTACTGTCCCATATCTTTTCTTTCGTTCCTATCTATTCGAAATATGGAAGAGATTACTAAAAGCGATAAAAACAGCTTTGAATTATTAATTGAAACTATTATGATTTTTTCCTCGGCACGTTGTTATATAATAAAGAGTATAATATATTTTGTTTATTTCTACATATAAACTTAATTAAATCCCCAATCGGGAAGAAAAGACGAATGTAGGTCGCTATTGGAAAACGATATCATCCGCCTGTATAAAAGTAAATATTTCACGAGAATTATCAAGCTGGTTAAAATTTTAAATCTATTACGTTTAACGCCCTTTAACTGAAATAGTTTACAGCGGTTAGTCTTTATTTCGATAATTGTATGTGTTACATTATTAAAAATAGCTATATTTTACGTTTTGTTACGATTTTTCCTTTATAACTACAGATTTACAAGCAAGGCGTAGAAGGTATTAAAATACTACCAAGATTCCAGCTGTGTACCTAATATGACAATTGCGTAACTTTTAGAACAAGAAATCTTTACCCCATAGGTAGGTATACTAAGTAACAAATGAACTGAAAAGCCCAAACGGGCACACGTGTACGTAGTCGCTAGATTCGTAGATACAAAACCTACTCCTATCTACATTTCGCAAATTAGTCGAGATCGAATTTCACCAAAGGGAACCGTTCCATTAGAACGATTAGAAGGCTTCCACGCGTTATGCCAGCCGGCTTCCTGCCGTTATTCTTGAACATTGTTCCTTCATAATTGAGTTTTCCTTGGAAATGATCCAATAAAGTATTGCCGCAAGGATAGAACCCGCTTCCACTGTGAAAGGAAATACGCCGGCCACTACTTGTCTGTTATGAAAGATATATGTATGTACAGTCGGCTTTGTCTTATTAAGTTTTGGCAGTTCCGTAGAAATGTAGAAATCGTAAAGGATTGTTTTTATAATTAGAGCTAACGATAAGGCAGACAAATTATCTGAAGGAAAATAGTAGCTATCGCCTTTGGAAAATCGCAACAAAGGGGTCGGCAATACGTCACTGGCTTTGAAGAAGAATTATTTTTACACTTTCTTAAAGAGTCCCATGTATTAGCGCCCCAGATTACATCGTTAGACAGTTCATTCCATATTTGACGATTTCCAAATGACGATGCAAACCGAACTATGGGGGATCGCCACTAGTCCAGCTACTAGGATGGAAAAAATACGCACCAGCTCAGAGTTCCTCGAGAATGGCACCAATGTGAATTCGTTAGGATTGTGGTAAAGAGATAAAACTTTTTGTCTACCACGTTTAATATCTGTAGATATAAACGGGGACTTGTCCATAGCAGTTAATAAGACTATCTTTATCAACACTACCACAACTTCCCAATGTAATTTTGCAATAGAAAAGAAATGAGGAAAGAAACTCCATACTAAACTCGTTCTGAATTACTTCCATAACCAATCTCTAACATACGCCCGTCATAATAACGACATGCCCCCCGGGATTGGAACCCAGATCCTTTGCTCAGCAGTAATATATTTTTCATCGCCAATGATCCATCCAATTGCGTGTTAATAAAAAAAAGTTCCCACCGAGTGCGTGTTGAGATCTAAAACCTTTTTCATTTTATTTCCCGAGGGAGGATAGTACGCCGCAAAGCCGATCATTTGCTAGTCTCATTAGGGCTTTCACCGCCATTTTCCAAGCCTGACACAATTTTTTAACTTGTCGACTTGGACTTGTGGGCGTTTTTTGTAACATCCCTCTCAAGAGAACGTCTTTAGTGTAATTACAGTGGGCTTTAACAAGCTCATCATAATTTATTATTTGCGAATATAGAATTTTCAGAAGTAACGACATAACAAAATGAATTTATATTTAAGGTTAATTTTTGCGTCTAATACAAGTCCTTCTGTTCAACACAAAAACGTCTAATTGTAATTTTTTTTAAATTAGTGCACAACACCTGCGCCATTTTTACTCAGTATTTTTAAGACCACATTAAAACCTAACAAGGCTTAATCAAGTGATAACAACAATAAATAACGGTAGCGCGCATAAAATGTATCCACTAACGGTAACCCATCCAACTCTCGGCCGCGCCCAACATTGCTTAACTTTCTTGATCGGTCACAATCTACACAAACAATGCGAGTATACGCGCTATTTGTTTACATCTTAGATTACCTCATCAATCTAGCATTCAATTAGTTAACTTAAGTTTGCCATCACGTTCGCTTTGTTTCAAACTAACTTAGCATCGCTAATTTAGTTTTCTTACTTTGTTTGTGGAAGCAGCTTTTCCATTTACGTGAAAGTTAGCCGGTACGCGACAAGTCCTGTAGTATAAAACGGACGACATATTCAAAGTATTTATTTATTTAATGTCACACATACAGCCTCACAAGTCACATGTAGTTACGTACTATATTTACAACATACACCAAAACTCGCTTCTTAAAATATCTATAAAACTTGTATATAAGAGCTTCACGGTAATAGTAATATCGCTGAACCAAAAACAGACACAAAAAGTATTATATTTCTACGTGCCTTTATACATTTCAAAGCTCCTCCAAATGTGAGGTAAAGATCATAATGATTTTCGGAGCTCGTGTATCAAATCAATGCCACGATGTTGATAATACTCCATCGCTCACGGTATTGAATTCACGTTATTATTTTCTGTCATTTAGTTTGTCTCGGTTTGTGCTTAGAGAGATCAACTTGACTGGATTACAATGCTTTCATGCCGTGAGCAGTGGGACAAATGGTAGTATAATTTCATAGAATTATGCATCTGGTGTCATTGTCGTTACCGTAACAGTGTCGTGTCGTTCCAATAAAGAGGGCCCAATTCGCGGACGATCTGTTTTTACAAAAAACATTTAATTTACGTTACAGTTTCAATAAAACCAGTTTTATATTGTAATGAGTATCGAACTCGTTGCTTTTGTTACGGATATAGGTAATCCGGCTGAAGTTTCATTAAATGCTGGCTTTGTCGCGCTTGTAGTCGGACTTGCGAAATAAAACAAAATATATATCCCTATTAATGTGTATTTTTTATTTTGTAGTAACCTTTGTATATTTCGAATATGCTTATCTACGGACTCTGGACATTTTGGACGATAGCTCTTTTTATAATTTATCATCTTCTTAGGTCATTCAAATTTACTTATATTTTATGTGTTCAGTTATTTACATTACAAAATATCTGTCTAACTATAAATAAGCCGATAAATGTTTTACCTTTTTGTAAGTTTTCTGAATACTTTCATTGTTGTTATTGAAATCAAAATAGCATAAGATTGCGGCTGATTCTCTAAATAGAATTTAATGTTCTTGGGTTATCTGGATTGCTAGTTCTGAGTAGTAAATTGGAAGGCATAGCACAAATTAGCTTTACTTTAAACCAATAGCAATATTTAACATTACTAAGTTTAAGCGATATAGGATTAATATGACCACGAAACCTGCAATATACGAACCGCGATATTGATATAGCGAAGACAAACAACGTTAGGTTTCAGTTATGAATTTTGTGTTTGCTTTCTGGCGATATATTAATTTATGTCAATTTACAGCCAAATAGTACGGCGCAAGCTGAGAGCGACGCGGACGAACATTGCAAGGACAAGGAGCTTCGGCGAGAGACTTGTGGTGAGTGACTATACTGATTACTAACAGTTTGAAGGTGGTAGTCTTCTTCCGACTCCGGCGACACAACCGCCACACCTTTTGTCTAATATCAGCAGTGTCAAACGCTGCTGTGTTCTGGTTTAAAAGGTGTGCTAAGGGAGACTTTTTAGACACACTTAGCCTAAGGACTAAGCTGTAAGGCATTTTACCTGCATTACAGCTTAGTCCTTAGGCTTAGGGGAAGCGGTACATTTGTGACCGACCTCAGGTAATAATTCTAACTTAACTGAGATTGGTAACAGGTGCACATGGGTAGCAGTAACCACTTGCCATCTGGTTGACGGTATGCTAATCTGTTAATTGCGTATAATAAAAAAACATCAACTTATGTCATCACCATCAACTTGTCGTTATCTCACTGCTGGGCACAAGTTCCTCTTTATAATAAGACGGGTATACCATGTCTGCGCTGGACATAAAGAAACAGTAAAATAAGCTCATAAAATGCGTGCATAGGATTTGAAGCCTGGGAACCGGATTTCAAACAACTTAGCTATAACTGCTTCAACTGTAATTAGTTATTTGAACTAAAACATCCCGGTTCGTAGCGCTACAGTAAGTGCGAAAGTTGGAATAAGCTAGATAGCTGGCGGCGTCGCCGTCCGGCAGACCCAAGGTATTTAGCTAATGAATTTTATAGTAAGGGCTCATGCAAATACACTCGAAATGTTTCAATTATACCTATTGTTATCCAAGAAACTTCTGTAAATTTGATTTGCTTTAGTGATGTTTAGGTATCATTTCTGTAACTAACTTTACGTTTAAGTTTCGGGCGATATTAAGTGATCACTGCAGTTTATAAACAGTAACTATCATAATTAACAGATATTTCGTTATCCCTTAGAACTGTTAAATCATTTATTAAAAATAAGTACGTATACAGGAAAAAATTATGGTCATCTATTACATGTTCTACCAGACAATCCTCGGTAGGTTATTTCTTTGTACTGTTTCATGTTTTTTCTATTTATTGTTTTGTTCTTATGTATTGCTACTCTCCTTCATTCATTCATTCACTCGATCATTCATTCGTTTGTTCATTCCCTTATACTAGAATATTCCGTATTCCTTACCTTTTTAATTTCTTCTAGGTACTTTTTGTTCATAAAAAATATTTGGCACATTGTTCCCAGGGATGTGGTCGGAGCTCCTGCTATCATTCTCAGTGCTGTCCAACGGGCGCGCTATCCTGAGTACGCAGACGCCAAGCGACGGCGCGCTCACCTGTCTGCACGGGATGAGGTATCACCACTTAATCCATGCTCCTAGGAATAGAACAATTTTTCAGTCACATAAACTAGCTACGGACAGGTTTATTGCTAACGTATGTTGCTATAATGGGTGCTCAGTATTCATGGATATTGGTAGTTTATAACGACTGATTTTGTATAAGGCTTTTAAAATGATAGCCCTCAAACGCAGCGGTTTACGCCAGCTAAGTACGTAGATTGTTTCATTCAATCATTCTTCCATTCATTCGTCACTTTAAATAAATTTCTCACAGATAACATATGATGAAGATACTCGAGGCGTGTAGGTAATCTACATCATATTATCATAACAAAATCCTCTATGACTGCAAATTTGTTATGTCCCACATACAAGAAATGAAGACAGTACAACGCTAATTAATTTCAGCCAACGAAGTGCTTATGAAATTCTAATTGCATGATTAAATATTTTAGGTTATATAATATGTTTATTAAACATGATTCATCAATTCCTACCGAACGCTCATTTATGTAAACATCGCGGGTTAAGGATAGGCATATTATTGTGTAAATATAGAGTCATAATTAGCATTTAGACAGAAATAGATAGAACTAATTTGGTTTTAGGCAGCTCAAACATTTCGATGGTTCAATCATCTCGTTGTTTACACATTTAAATTAGGTCGCAATGCGGTTTAATGCATTTCGAATTAGGTTATGCATAATAATGGATAGGAAAACATACGCTAATACGCATGAGAAGACCATTTTTCCTGTCACGCGGGAACATGACCGCGTGGGTATCTAGTCCTCATGTTAACACTTGCATTTTATCATTTTATAGAACGTTTTCTGTTATGAGACAGGAAAAGACAACACCAGTGAACGTATATTCAGCGTGTTCGTGTCGTATGAGTGTCTTTAATTATAACATTATGTTGAATAATTATTAAGGTATTTAAAACTATATACGACATCTCGAACCTAATTTATTTTGGGCCACGTAAGAAATCCCTTTTCCCGACACGTGGTATAGCATACGGTTTTATTTTGTAGCACCAGCTTCCCATACATGTATGGGAATTTTTTTATTTCTATTTTTTTATTTCTATCTTTTCTAACCAAAGCTTTAAGAGATCCAGTAAAACAACGATTC
>DWIJ01000572.1:0-10835 GCA_018248315.1 Chioides albofasciatus
TCACTCTTGACAGAGTGGTCGTGGTTTTACGATGATGCATCTGTTCTGGATGATGCCGCTCTTGCGATGCGTCTCCAAGTGGAGACGCATGCGGTCTTCAGCGTTACGGCAACGTTGGTTAATGGAAGCTTGTGTGGTAGATTTTAATAAATCGGTCCAACGCGTGGGAGATCGACCGCGTGATCGCTTGTCTTCCATTTGTCCATATAGGATCACAAATTCCAAGTATACAAATTAGCTTATTAATCATCAACCCCTTACTGTCCCCTGTTCAGCACGGATCTCATATCAGAAAGAAAAATACAACGCCATAGTCCACCGCACTGGAAGAGAAGTAATTATTAATTTGTAATACGCTCATAATTACTGAAAATCAGAGGAGTCCGGGATTCGAACTTCTAATCCTCGATTGAGAGGCCGCGATAACTTTGGTAGGCTTAATTAGCTGTTTTATTTACATAAAACAACATTCGTACGTTCTATAAATGTTATAAACTAAGTATTAAGAACGTTAACGTTCCATCATATACAACCGGATCTTAGTGTATCCTATATCGTCGGTAATAAATATCGATTAGCTGGAGTAATTACTTATCAGGTCAACTGCGCAAAGTTTGCTACAATAAAGATAAACGTATAAAATACACTAATTAAATGAAATACTTACGTAATTGTTTTATTACTTTACCCTACACTATACCAAATTAGAGTAGCGTAGTAACGTTTTGAGTTTACTGAACTTGAGGCAGAGGTTCGGTTCCAGCAGACATCCTCAACCCAATATTGTCCCACTGCTGCACGGGTCTCCTTTCTGAATGAGATTGATAGCTATAGTTCACCGCGTTGACCAATTGCGTATTAGTAGTCTTCATATTGAGAACTTTTTCAAGATAAGGGTATGCATGTTATTTCACCATATTTTCTTTACCGATAATTTCAGAATAACAAAGGTAGTGTGATAATTAATTTCTAGGTACATCACTTTGAACAATCTGAGTTACGTGCCTAGGATTTGAACCCTGGACCCCACGATAATGAGGCTAAGTTTTATCCTCTAGTCAATTGCTCAGCTGCTTATATAGAACTTAGTGGTTAGTAGTAATAGCATTGTTTGAAAACCCTTATTATATTTGTATTCCGTACAATTTACATTGGGTCTAGTTCTGAGGAAAGTCAACGAAGGTACCTATTTAACAGCTTAAATTTTCACATTTCTTAAGAACGTTAAGTAAGTTTAAACCGGCATATTTATTAAAAGTGCCTAATATCTCCTCAGATGCGACCGCGACAAAATCCGTTGGAATTATTAAAACCGCCGCAAAAAACACGCCGGGGCCGTCGTGCAAAAGTGGCTAAGTCGTAAAATAAAAGTTCGCTAAGCACTCCCTCGGTAACGTGCTTCCACCGGCTATCTGCGTTTTCGCAAATTTGGGTTACCCTCGTTCCGCACTTATTACACTTTGCCCTCAGCCGAATCAATTGTCTTCGCTAAAGTACTGTTTTGTATTTTAATCGCGAACTATTGCTCAAGTATTTTTCTACGCTTTGAATCGGTTTTGTTGTTTTAAACTCTCTTTAAGTGGAAAGAAATGAAAGTCTGATAGTTATAACTTTTTCAGTAAAAAAATCGCAATCTTAATCTCAATGAATATCGAAGTTGTTTACGTATCTACATGTTCAGATGACAATGACCAACTGATATCTGTTAGACAGCAAGCTCATTTTCTATATTAACTTCATAAAAATGTCGAAATGTATAACCGAATCCAGGCACGAGAAGAATCCTAATGAATGCGTTCATAAAAGATGTCGGAAAATCACGTATTACTATTTTTATAATTCCGTCTCCTTTGAACTAGAGTTCAATGGCTCTTTGTTGCTATTCTAGGGCTAAAACAGATGTAGCTGCAACTAATGCAGTCAACCTACAACCATCATTTTAAATACCGTTTTAGATCTAAGACTTAGATATAAATACATTTTACTTTTCTGGATTTAATCCCAGTCGCCTACGACATCCACGGAAAAAGCAAATGTTTCTATCCCACGCATCTTACGCAAGAACCTCTAAAAACATTATTTTTTATCAATACGATCCTAAAATAAACATTGTTTATTCAAAACCCGAAATAAACTGTTTACTCCGTTTCTAAATTTAACATCCTCTGTCAAGGCGAACGATACGAGAGTAGTAGAGATTCACTTTGCATTCCCGATTTAGTCCAGCACCTTGACACTAAAAGGGAAAGTGTCCCCAATATCGGTCACTCTATTAATAAACGATTGCAATCAAAAGTTTCTTCGTTCCTGTAAAGTAGAAACTGTTTACATATAGGCAACGAGTAACTAGGTGTATTTTATTCTCTTTTGTTGAACTATAGATGAGCTACTGATGAACTTTAGAGTTTATTTATAACAAGTTCGTCCATAGCGATATTACATACTGTAATACATATTTAAATTTATTTTTTGGATTCCAAGCAGTGCCCTCTGTTCCCGGTAAAAAATAACCCATTTAGTTACAAATTAGGTCGAGCGGTGTTAACAAAACGTTTTTTTGGGGTCACTTTTGAGGGTGGCAAAGACATGCCAAAAAAACTCTCACATGGCTCGGTGATTGAAAATGTTTTCAATAGATTGACTGTTCTTTTATTTTTCAAATGTCAGATTTTTTGTAAATTTAATTTGTATGAAAATAAAAGATATACTTGCTTTTGAAACTTTAAAATATAAACTCTCAGTTTGACTTTTTTACTCCGAGAAGTTCCTGAAAATTTAATTTAATTCCATAATCACTTGTTATTATGCAGGGGATAAAATCAGCAAGTAAATAGTAAACATTAAAATTAAACAACTTTAATTACACTAACATTATTTTCCTTTTCTGTAAAATACACAAATCTGCTATGAAAAAAATGAGTACTGAGAAAATAAAGAAGACTACGACACAATAGTATATGAATCGTACGAATACGAAAAATCATACAAATTGTGTGTACACGCATTTTTATGTACGCGAAAGAATTTTATTTTTTCCTCTATATAAATTGCGATACGAGTAAATCCCGCTCATTCTGAATACATATTCACATATTTTGATTTACTCTGACCTATTTAACTATCTCTACGTGGTCGCTAAACACGCTCCTACATCCTCGTACGGCGGTCTATTATCCTCAAAGTTGTACTAGAGTTACAAGTTCGGGAGAACCAATATTAGTGTAAGACAGTTTGGAAACTCCGTAAAGGAAGTGGGTGTAGCGATCGCAAGCCGATATCGCGAGGTTAATAATTAAAAGTAAGCAAGCAATCAGATATTGAAACAGTGGACTGCCTCGAGACCTACTTTTCGCTTGCACTGTCGGCGAAACAGCTGATGTACCGATTACGCCGTTTAAGGGACTTCGTGCACGCCATTTTAGGTCTTATCGCCTCGACTGTAGTACGGCCGATGTTCACAGATTGTATTGCTAATTCGGGTGGGCAATGCAGTAGTTCTTTGTCTTAACTGGTTCTGTTTGTGTAATGAATGTGGTTAATTTTATTTTAAGTACTTTACGTAGTTCAATGGTCTGTAGATAAGTGATTGTGCAATTTGATTACTGCGGGCGACAGATTCGTGACGATATTATCTGGACTTAGTTAAAGTTAGTCGTAGGTAAATGAATAATTGTGTTGAAATTTTAGTTTGGTGTTATTATTTATGTTCAAATATATCTTGTTTCATAAGTATGGTCTGACTTTTATTTATCGACGTGTCATAATAATTATCGGTAGATAAAATTAATTAAAGTAGGTAGTTAGTGTCTTGTAGCTCGTACAGACTTTATTAATTTATTAAAGTTTAAAAAAACAAAGGGTACGTAGGATTACAAGAATAACTAATAAACGAATAATGTCGCATTTAATATTCTAATCAGGAAGACAAAAAGTAGTTCGATATGGACATTTATTATCATAATGTCTTTCTCCTAGCACCCCAGATAAAATTTCAGCCATTACTAATAGTAACAGATTCACATTTTCTCACGCGCTCATCTGACCAACACAAAAAGTCTGGATCCATCTTAATATTCTAGGAAATAACAAGAAATGAGTAGTATAAATAAGGTATCTTGATCTACTTGCGAGCGATAAGCGATTAACTATACCCGTCTTATAGCTAGAAAAGTATTTTGATTATAAAATGTGTAATTTACAAAATATACTTTTTTCACTATCCTGCTTTATTCACTTAAAGATTATTTTTATATAAATATTTCCAAAATAAGAAAGATTTAAGTCGCTATGTTAGAATTTATAAAATAACCTATTGTTCTCATCTCTAAACTCCTCCATAGTTCATACTCGTTCAACCGTCTTCAAAATTACCCCATAATAAAGAATAACAATACATTTAAGGCGTAGTCTTCATAAATTGAAATTATTTACTTAAGTAACAATGTTAGCTGTTTTACTTAATAATATTTCATTTTTTTTTGTAGTTATTTCATCGCTCATATGTATAACTCGCTTATCGTTCCCGGTAGTGCAAGTCCCTAAAGCTCCACTCTTATCATAACTGTGCATCGCGCACATTAGTTTTGAAACTTTACTGAGTTTCATATGAAGAAAAATACAGTGAAGTCATAAAACAACAGAATCGCATAACTCAAACGCATTGTTATCGCACCATCTCGGGGATGTTTGTTTATAAGAAAAGATTCATCAGTGGAAGTAATGGGGATCTACAAAAATTAGGTGCCGTGTGTTGAATGTTATATTATAAAGAGTCACATTTTGTACACGCATCTTATGGGTATTAATTATTATTAAAATATTAGCTTCAAAAGCTGGGTCCATGCTATGGGAACGGTATTTTTTCGGGATAAAAAGTACCCTTTGCCTTTTTCTGACCCTAAACAAAATTTCATGACAATCGGTTATGTAGTTAAGGTGTGAAAGTGTAGTAAACAAACACACAAACAAAGTCACATCAACTAAAGTAATATTAAAGTGGCAAACTTTTTTTCATGTGAGTGGTAAATTAAAGATATTAGTTGTTCAGCATTCACCACTTCTTTAGTTGCTATTTTAATAAACATTGTTGTTATATTAGCAAACGAAAATATTTATATGACAAAACATTAACATTATTAAACTATTAAAACAAAATGTTATAACTTTATAAGAGCCAGTAAAATAATTAAAAACGTACACGTAAGTAAAATAATTAAAAGCTTACACTATAGGTAATTAAAAGCATACTTTATTTATCTTATGCAAAGTTAGTAAGGCCAATCGAAATTCGCGTAGACCGGATAACGATATAAATAAGACGAGCCAAGACCAAGTTTCAGCTTGTTACCGGATTTCCATGAAAGAACTACGAATAACCCTCCATCCCTCTTTGTTTCGCTTCGGGAGTGTAGTAAGAGTTTTATAACTAATATGACCATGAGTTTAGGACAAAAATCCGGACACTAATACTGTATTGGCAACAAAGAAATTATTATTTATTAACCACGTATCATGACATATAAAAATCGCTCAATTTCGTGAAAATATTAGTCTTAATGCACATTGAGATGTTTGTTGTGTATGTGATAATGTTATAGAAACAAAGGTTTAAAGAAGTCGAAGGTGGTAGAACCCTTTGAGGTCTGACTCAAAAGCACCAACGCAACCTGCCTTAAAACAATGGTTATAATCATAAATTTGATTTAAGCTCTTGGTGTGGGTATTTGTATACTTGTCTTTTCTCCTACAATGTAACTATGAGTGTAAGAAGCGTTAATTTTACTCATATTATAAATTGAAAAACTTTTTAAGCACTAAATGTTTTAGCATAGTTTTAGTGCCATTTTGACGTTAAGCCCTTCCACATTTATACATCAAACCCGAATAAAATTAAGTCCTACCGAAAAATAACTAATTGGTTTACTATTTTAATGATTAACTTAGAATGTATAACTTAAGTTAAAATGAGAGTCATAGTAAAATATATAAAAAAACTAGGCTAACGTAACGTGTGGTAAACCTACTAGATAACTGACTACAAGCGAACGGTCTCTCCGGTTGAATTTTAGTGGACACTCGTGTCTCTGCGAAGTAGGTGAAGTTGATAATGTTTTGTTCTTTTAAAATTCCGTGAAGTTGAATTTTTTAAACAAATTTGAGATACTTGTATACTGTAGTCTGTGATACATCTAGTTTTGATACAGGAATGTGATTGGATTATCCTATGAAGTCTTCAGAATTCGTTATTTACAAAAAATATATTCGTGGTTTAATAAGTGGTACCTACCTAACTCAGGGACTGTACTGGAAGTTTAAGATCTTTTAAGAAATGAATTTACAAAAATAAAATTGTTTTAATTGTGCAATAACTATTTTATTTCGTGAAACCCATCTACCATAGTTTGTAAGTATGGCACATAAAGATATAAAACCAAAATTTAATCAACCATAAAACTTTTTTCCGAGAAATAAAATTAAAAAATATACATAATTATGTACCTACTATATAAAAGTTCTAATAAACTTTCTAAGATTTGAGGCTTTCTACAATCATAGTCCTACATCAGACACCAACAGAAATCTAAAATTAATTACGTGTTACTTGGCCTAGGATCGAATCCGGAACCCTCTGACAAACCGGTATCGACCTTATTGATTTGACCCCCTCGGGGGTCAACAACTTAACGAATTTTGAATAAATAAGTTCTGACATCAATAATATTTATGTCGATGATGTCAGTTTTAAATTTCCCATAACATGCTTACATTGGTTACCACAAAAAGGCTAAACCAGTCAGTTTGGTGTCTTCGTAACAAGATTAAAGGCAGAATGTCACTCGATGTGTGGTTTCCGTTATAAGTTAATTTGGTTCATTAATTACGTTACGCTTCGGACTGAACTAATAGGATGGTAACTGTCAAATCTTTTGGTACGCATTATGTCACGTATACCGTGGTTAGCTTATATTTTTACGTTTTATGTTTATGTTTTGCAAATTGTTCCTATTTATAGGAGCCTATCAATAAATTATAATTATGTCTGATTCGAATAAGTCGGAGAGCGATAAGGACACTTAAGCTTAAATAAGAACTAACAGTCTAATCATCAGTTAATAACACTTTTTGGATTTTCGAAAAATATTTTACGGATAGATAATACATTACGTTATCATTATAATCAATTATTGTCACCTGAAACGTAAGCAACAAAACAAGTTTTAGTTTCTTTACGATTAATTTCTTTGGTCTCACCTACTTATTAGCTGTTTTGATTTGTTTCTTATTGCAGCGACAGTGAGTAATGTGTCCACATTTAGTTCACTACAAGCACTTGGTTATTAATCTGGTCAGATTACACATTCCTTATAATATGTATTAACTATTAACTTGTCACAAGCTTAAAAACAAGCGATTAGGTATAATCAAGCATGCCGTTTCAAATTACAAAGCCAGCGGACTAGAAGAAGTTATATAAGAATAAGCTAGAAACTATTAAAATATCGTTTGATTGTTTGATAGATAGATAACCACAAGAACAAAATAAATCAGCTTAGATAACATTTAATCGACCAAAATCCGATAAGAGGTTCCGGACTTATACAACTAAACTCCACACGACAATAAAATTACAATGGGTGTTTAGAGATCTATTTATTACTAGAAAGAACAAAGCTTTATTCACAGACAGACAATAGCTACATTATTTTATCGGTCGTAAGCGTTGCGTAAGCTCGTAAATGATGATTAAAATAATTAATGGGCTACTTACATCATAGTCTTTGAGGTGTCGGTTAACAATATAGTTTAATTTAAAAGTGGTCGTTCCTTCCATATTGATGTGTTCTGGTTATAAGCTGCGTGGTGAGGCAGAGATTATACGAGTTACTTCAAGGTCCTGTCCTCATTGGTAACATCAGATATACTGCAAATTGGTTATCATCAATCATACGATCACCATTCGAGTATGTCATCGGGTTAAAACATAACAATGTAAAAAAATTATTAATGGTTTATCGCTCGTCATTAATACTTAAACTATCCAAATTTTGGCCATTTATAATATGTAGGAATTGAAATATTTTAATTACTTGATTTGAAAATAATTTAATTAGAGATGTGACTCTCTACTTCTTAAAATGCAACACAAAGTAACAGTAAATGTAATGAGAATAAAAGTCCAGTAGGACTTAAGCTCCTCTGAGGTCCGGAGGGTAAATGGTCTCTCCAAGGGAACTTGTAGCCACTTGGCCAGAGGCCCGAGATGGAAAACCCCTGCCGCCCCCAAGTTAGGTCGCCAGTCTTAGGGACTACCTATAACAGATGATGGGCAGCAGCGACATCCCTGAAGTAACTGATTTGCTCAATCAATAAAAATACATTAGGAACCTGTCGCCGCTGGCAATGAAACTATGAAGCTTTTATCTTATCAAGTATGAGTAATGCTCATGCGTGATTGAATCTAGACACGGATAAATAGCTTGTAATGTGTAACGTAATATGGTTCTTGTGGCTCATTAATAATTATGAACGATTTGTTAGTGTACGCACATCCAGTTGTTACGTTATATATGATACAATGTGATTGATAAAGATAATTGGTGGCGATTAACGTAGTTATGATAACGAAACGGACAGCTACTCAACAGCAGCTAACAATAGTGTTGTCAGTAGCTTTGTTATAGAAAAGTGACATGTTGATAGTTGATGCAGTTTCGTGATCTAATTTAAGAAATACCAACTACTAGCTTCTAACGCTGAAGTAATTGATTATGCATTTTAATTACTTTTACGTAAAACGAAAAGAATCAGAAAAGCATGGATATGTGATTTCTGACTTACCTACCCTGGCTAATGTGGTGGACTATAGCCTAGACCTGTTTATTGTAGTCTTATCATTTTAAGAGACGGATCGTTCATAACAATCTACAGATCTGTACATCACAGAGATGAAACCGTATAATTTACTAAACTAAACTTCGTGTATTCACTTTACACTACGTCATTTACACCACTCTATTCATTTATGTGCTGTTAAAATGTCTTACTTTCGTAACTTAATAGTTAAATAGTAGTAATAATAGTAAAAGACTTAACAAGAGGCCATTAGCTTGCATAAATTCAATAAAAAAGTGTGACTATTTGCGTAGACAGTTTCAATCGATACATGAGATTCACACGAGTAATTATATAATAGCGCAACACATTGTTTCTTATCCCAGATCGATCTTAGATTATAATGTAATAGCCGATTTGCATAACTAAACGTAACATGTACTTTTTCGTGTTGCAGACTGTTGGGAATGTGTCTTTTTGTATTTTTGTTTGGCATTTGATCCGTAAGTTAAGTGGAAAACGAGAAAGTTTATAAGAATTTATCATTCAAGGTTTTCGATATTAGTAGTATCGTAAAGTAGTATTTAATTTGCGAAACTCTACATAAAGTTATAACTTTTGAGTGAGAGTTGATAAAAGAGTCTCGATTAATTATAAGAGTAGGTAATCTACATTTAAGATTAGCTCAAATGCCGACAACTGCTCAAACTCAGACAGAAGTAAAGATAATAATAATGTTAATGTTTGGGTTTTGGTAAAATTAATGTTCTTTATATGCCTAATTACTTATGAAAACTTTTTAAGTAGGTACTACGTATTCTGCACAATTGTTAAAACTTTTTGCATTTAAATTTTCTCTTTGTTTCATTAAAACAATCAACCTTTCAACGTATTTTATTGTTTAACAATGATGCCATTTTACCCACAGAATAACTGTTATAAAACAGCTTCTACAAACCAATGATCGTAATTTAAGATAGTTTTGTTTATTACCGAGATGTTTTTGTATATTTGTCGTCGAATTGTTGTAGAATTGGGTCGATTATGATTTTCCTGTACAGCTTATAAAAAACGCACAACAACAGAGTTCAAATGTAAATATTTGCTGAATTAACACTTTTCCGTTAATATGTAAGGGTTACGATTATGGATTACCTATCTATTGTCTTGGGACCAATAAGTAGCCACTTTAAACTGCGATTAGCGTAAACTAGCCACTTTTTGAATTCATTTTACGAGTCATTATGTTTAAAGATTTTGTTATTATGTAAGTTTATCATGATTAGACTCAGGTTGACCATAAATGCGTTGCTACGGCTGAGGGCTAAGTCAAAATGCCTCTTATTTATTCCTCTTAATTATCTTTCTATTACCACTCTCTGTCTTGCTAAACTAGACCTATATGTCAACCCTAGGCACATTGCGATCTACACTTAATTCAATGATTGGACGGCAACATATCCGCTCCAACCGTCGCGTGCCAACCTCGCGAGACTAGAAAATTGCTATTGTGCCACTTACTTAGGTACTTTTCCCATGATGATTAATACATTAAATGCGATATCTGACGTTGAAATATTTGACATCATCTTACACAGTAGTTTAGCTATATTCTATCATGTGATGTAGATAATTTGTTAGTGCTAGCATCAGGATATTTTCTATTTAGAATTTTAAGCGAAGATTCGACTAAAAAAGTAACACAATAAACAAAACAGTGAAAAAAAAAAACTGAATTTAGACGCATATCTAAACAGTGAAATTTTTTTGAATTTAGATACATAAATAACCCTTTTTAATATACTAAGGTTAGCACTGTATCGTTAGCGCTATTGGCAGATTAACACCCAGATACAGAAATCTAAATTCATCATTTAGATTGTCATTAGCCGGGGATCGAGCCCGGAACCCTCTGCGTGTTAGACCGACGGTGACCGCTCCGCCACGCGAATCAGCGATGACCCAACACTTAAGCAAGCAGACACGGCAAGCAAGGTGCACTT
>DWIJ01000573.1:0-10834 GCA_018248315.1 Chioides albofasciatus
TATTTAAATGTAAATCTTATGAAACAATATTTCTGAGAGTAGTGTCTGTTCTATGACTTTTAAGGTGTTATTGGCAAGATCATACAGACAAACATTTTAAAATCTCCATAAGATCTCACAAAGAGTATTCTAATTTTTTAAATGAAAATATCTATAAGAAGGTTCCAATACTTCCAACATAATTTTATTTTAGTAAAGAAAACAGATATTTAATAAAATATATGTAGTTAAAGCGTCTAATTCAATAGGTACTTAGATTGGGTGTTGTTTGTCCAAATTTTACCGGTTTATTAATTAGTCCCAAAAATCATTAACTTGCGGTAAACTACGCGTAAATAATCATATTTAATAATCTATAGCGTTACGAATTTACTTAATTACGGCCATACCTACAAGCTAATCTTGGCAAGGCAGGAAAACACGGCCAATAACCCGACAGTCGCGCGAGCAAATCACAGCAAGGCACCGATACCTAACAATTAGGTATAGCATTTCGAAAAAGGGCCCGTACTGCGTCAATCATGGGGTCCGTGGAGTGGCGACTTCATTAGCGAAAGAGAGGCACCGTCCGTCTCGCTCCCGCGTCAGTGTCGCGACGCGAGACCAATTTATATCCGTCGTGCCATTGGGCCGTGATTGCGGGAACTCCTCCCCGCGTCGCATAGCAACGGGAGGGGGGCCCCCACTCCAACACCCCCACCCCGGGTTATGGATCGCAATTTTCCTTTGAATTGGAAATCAGAGTTGGCCGGGCTCGTTAGCAGGCTCCCATCTTCGGGCAGATTTTTGGAAGATGCTCTTCCCGATTGCGATTCCTGTTTATGCTCCCTTTCCGCAGTAAACGTAATGATGTAGAGTCGGATCGTTTTGGGACTTATAAAGGATGTTTTACTAAAGTAGCTCTTGTAATCTCTGATATTGGAAACGCGTAGCTCTAGAAGATTCTTACTAGTAGAGTAGTTTAACAAAAGTAACTATTGAAGATACTCATAACTAAAAGTAGGTATATATGAAATTAAATGTTAAGCTTCGCCCTTCGTAGCACGTAGGTTGAAGCTACATAAGACAAAAAGTATCGATTTTGGGTTCGATTTCTGGAGAGACAATCTAGATGAGATATTTATATTGACCTATACATGGTAGATGTACCTGATTCTGTAACTATATTATGTAGTTACTATTAGTTCTTATATTTCTTTTTCACGACGCCCTTACGACTTTTCTACGAAATATTTTTGTAAGTAGTTTAGTATCTAGTATCCATATTTCGACACAAACTTCACGTAAGTTTTATAATCGTTTCTTATTACGAAAGAGTAAACAAAGCGTTGAAACGTAAAGCGAACTGAGAGCATAGTTAGCATCGCGGAGTTAGCGTAAAATCACTAAGTGCGTAAAATCTTCACTCGTTTTACGGCGTAATTACGGAAGACGTAGGGTTGGGCTGTGGGTGTAATTATTATCAGGCGCCCCGCGGGGACTGTTTTGAGGTGTATTCTTTTTTATATTTTCTGAGGCGTTTGTATTGTTATTTAGTGGGAAAAGGGTACCATTATGGTTATTAGTTATTACTGGGATCTTCGGAGGGAAATTGCATTAAAATATTGAATTAATTAATTTTTATTAGATTTGTTTTGTAATAGGTGTAACTAGTATAAAAACTTTTGGTTGGGTCATCAACCTTTAGATGCCTCAAGAGGATTGTGTTTTGTAATAAATACCTGTAATATTTTTCAAAAAAATGTTTTTATTCGACCATATTTCTGATCACCAGACACATAGTTACAGTAGGTACTTGTGGGTGAAATTATGTTTGGTTTCGTGTGGATTGCGTTATGAGGTATTCTTGTAACCTCTTGGGATGTTATTCATGAACATTTATTTTCTTTGTATTGTTTTATTTTTATTTGTCTGTATGTGAGGCTCATAGTGCAACATATCTTCGTTTTATACATACAAACTAGTTGACCCGGAAAACGTTGTTTTGCCATATAAGGGGTATGAAAAATAGACGTTAGCCGATTCTCAGACCTACTCAATATCCTCACAAAATTTCACGAGAATTGGTCAAGCCGTTAGAGTACGGGAACGAACATTGTGACACGAGAGTATAATATATATAAGATAACCAACATATATTAAACCCAGCCTAACTGAAAATCGAACCTGGATCTTCAGGATTACAGTAACTATAACCGGGTACCTAAATCACTCGAGAGTACGTAAAATCTTCGCACCGCGTCTCTTCAGTGCGTAATTACGGGGTGATATTGTCGTGGGGAGGCGTTAATTGTTTAAGGGGTGCTAGGTGCTTAAGGGTGCCGAGGGATCGCTGAGTTGAAGATCGACTGTTTATTGATTGTAGTGGCTGGATTGATTAATGTTGAAGTTTATGTAGATAGATAAGGTACCATATTCATTAAATAATTAATACTGTAGTGTAATTTATAACACTGTTGTATCCTTAATGATTTGGCGGGGTTTTAGGGATTTAAGGGACATAGTCTTTAGTACTTTAGTATCTTTATACCTAACTTATGCATTGAATATGGTACCTATTGAGTATCTAGGTACGCTATTTTTCTATTAAAATTATTATAATCTCTTTTTGTACCTAAAATTAAAAGAACTAAACTAAAATTGTTTTAGTTATTTTTAGGTCACTAAACTTCGTTTTCTGAATTTCATAGAAACATGTATAGATGTCCAATATCCATATCGATATCTATATCTTTATCTACATTTCTATCTATTGTTAGGAGCTGAATCCGCTCCCGTTTCATCTTACAGGCCATTACCGCGTTATGGGGTATAAACTAGATGTTTCAGTTACAGTTTCAGTGTTTCACAGATTTTTTATATTCTCTCGTAATCCCGCTCGCTTTTCGCCTTACGAGCTATTACGGCCTTAGATTTTAGTAAGCGTTGAGAAATTGGGTGGGATTGGAAATTGGATTTAGTAACTTGCTAAAAGTATTTTTGGCGATCCTTAGGTGATGCTTACTTGAACTTGCCTATCTACCTAATGTTACGTCGTTACCTATAGGCGTTTTTTATAATGTAGTAGTACCTAGAGCTTTTTATAATGTAGGAGTACTGCCGCCCTTAGACATCTGTAATCAACCCTAGATAAGATTAAATTCCAATCTGATCTCGGAAACAGATGCGCCGCTATACCCTTGATGACTAAGCTTGAATGCCTCGGAAAAGTAACGGACACCCTTCGAACCGGAACACAGCAGCGCTTAACACTGCTATTATAAGGCAGAAATAGGTGGGGGCGGTGATGCAGCCGTAGTCGAACTAAGAGGCTTCTACCACCTTCAACTAGTTCTACACTACTAATGTATTGGTAAAGGTTAACGTGCTAAATGTACTTTCTTCTTATAAATACTTGATTTTGATGTAATTAAGAAGAGATAAGTACGAAGCAGTAGGTATATGGAAAAATATCTTAACATTTGTACGTAGGTATTTGCTTAATATTATATTAATATGAATAAATCCGTAGCAGTTGATTAAATTAAAAGATATATCGATATGAAAGCGCTACACCAATTTTATTCACATTGGAGCAGCGTGGTAGAGTAAGCTCCAAGTCTATTTACGTTGTGGGCAATCCGTTTTTAATAGTAGGTTCAAAACGGTTGCTACCATTAAGGGTTTTAAGACATTTTGACTTATGTAACTTATCGAATCTTAAATAGAGTTCTCCGTACTTGGACCTTACGTGTGTACCTAAATAGTGTATACAAAATAAGGCTGTACACTTGAGAATTTACAAGACCGTCCACACTCTAACATAACACAACTTTCTGGGAGACGTTCACAAAATCCGCCACACTGCACTTACCGAAACGCAGGTGCAGGATTAAAAGTGCAGTCATTAGCGTTGACTACACAGTACACTTACGTAGTCTGGCTGCAGGCGATACAGTTCGCATGTATATCACAAACAAGTGTAGGTATTACGGATACTCATTAAAATATAAAAATATTTTGCTGATTATTATTGAAAAAACTTGTAGGAAATTATTGTTTTTTTAACCATTATATGTATAGAAGAGGTGTGGCTAACAGGAGAGTTTGTATTCTTTAAAGATTAAATTGTATCATACATTTTCGAATGACTTGAGTAGCGGAGCAATCAATTGACTTACACAGACGGTTCCGTGTTCGATTCCCGGCCAGATATAATAATGAACTTAGACTATATGCTCTTTTGTCACCTCATTAAAAATATAATAATTATGGGTCTGGGTGTTTAAGTCGACTTTGTTCATAGCATCCATGATACATAAAATTTAATCAAGTAAACTGTAGAAAATTTTATTTCTTTAGGTAAATAAATAAATAACTTTACCGGGGATCGAATTTAGAACTCTACATGGTAGGTGACCATACGTTTACTCCAAACCAAATCGATCCAAGCTTTGTCTCTGTTACCAAGAGGAGTGAATAATCAATGAACATGTAAATGCCCTGGGCTCTACCTCCCCCATCTGCCCCGTTTTTTATAAGCCTCTACATTATTTACGTGGTAGTCGCCTAAATTATTGTTATGGCTTCTCTACCCCCTGGTTTAGAAACGTGTCTTGATTTTCCTTTTGCTTCAAGTTATGGGTCTGTAAAATGATCGCTTTTTTAAAGTCCATAAATGTGGATATCCGGGTTTATTGCAAAAAGTAGTCTTAGAGTAGGTACGGTTGAATATGGAATATGATAGAGTCTGGTAGAGCTAGGTAGAGTATGGTGCAGTACAGTACACTACAGTAAAGTATGATAGAGTATGGAAGAATACGATAGAGTATACTAAAATGTATATTTACCACATTAATGTCTCCAGTGGTGTACGCGATTGTCTTACAACGACAAATGAACTAGCTAGTTATTGATTTCAAAGACCTGTTTTGTAACTTTTTTCATGATAATAATGATTTTCAGAAATTTCATCTATCTGTTAATGAAAGACCATTTCACAATATCCCAAAAGCATGCGCGTTTATGCCGTTTAATACTACCTTAATATCCTAGCACCTGTACACAGACATAAATACATCTACCGAGCTCCACAGCGCCATATTTTGCGAAATCTTACCACGGAAGCACTTTAAGTTGGGTACACCGTATATTTAATTCACGACGAGCTAAAGAACGTCGCCATAAAAATCCGTCTGTGATACTGTGCAGATGAGGTGCCCAGGGACGGATTTAGCGATAATTTAATTATATTAATGTCTGTTTTATTGCGAATCTCGAGTTTACTGCCCCGATAATGGGCGGTAATGATTTCGACAATCTCTGATATTGGATGGATAGTGTAATGGCGGCCCTGTTTGTAATTATTTTGGTATTATTAGTAATTGTAGTTGCGAGTATTTCTTTAATTTAATCTAGTACAATTTTATTAAATTATGCTTTTTAGTATCATATTTTTTCATTAAATTTAGTAAGTCGTTTTTGTGTCTTTTTTGTTTTATTTTAAAAATATCCAATACTTTTTTAAGGATCTATAATTAACCGTTCTGATATGGCTATTTTATGCATCATTCAATACAATAAACATAATAATTAATTCGTAACTTTTTCTGAAAAATAATACGACTACTAATGGTGAAAATATAAATGCTCTTAGTAATTCTTCAAAACAACTTTGTAATATCCGTCCGGCCCTGCTCTCTATACCCGGTATATACATCCGGGATTTACGGTTATCGCTTGCCCGGATACATTCAATCACAACCGGTGAACTTAATACTTAACGGTAACCGGGTATAAGTTGAACCGGTTCACATTTTTTTATTATGAACTTATCTATCAATCCAATGTCCTAGTCCCACTATTGATATTGATACCTTTGAGATTGTAAAAAGGTAGGCTAATAGTCCACTATACAATAAAATACGAAAAATATATACTCTATACCATTATAAGGAATTATCGCTAATTTTTCCTAGACCATTTAGATATGGTAGAACACTTTCTTCTTCGTTCTACTGTGTTTCGTTTTTTGTTTGAGGTAAGGTAGTCAGTGCTTTTGGCAAGAGAAACACATCTATTTCTATTTAAGACTTCATACCTAGTAGCTTGATAACGGAGACGACGAATTCTGGCTCCTTTAAAACCTTCAAAACTAAACACAAAACAGAATTGACGAGATAAAAATGCGATATGAAACCGAGTCTGAGGGCTCACAAACACATATACGTTTCAACAAATCCACATGCGAGGTGGCGTGATTCTTACGGTAGTGAAGTGCGGATTTCCCAGAATCCCGGCATCCCGGTTTACGAGTCGTGTCTTGCCCCCGACGGGTGGGGGCGGACCACGTATATACGTGCCGGTATAGTCCACTCGGATTCTCGATTTATTTTCAACGTGAAAAATGTCCGCGTTATTGATTTTAGAATTGTTTGTCGCTAGATTGATTTAGTTTGTGATCGTGTTTTCTAGAATATGATGCGTGTGTGTAGGTGATTATAAGGTTGTTGAGAAAGAAAATGTCTGATCTCGTAACCACTTAAAATTCACCATCACAATAAGACAGATAGAGTTCCTAAACCCCTATTTAAGTGTCTAAGTCTGTGTATTTCTGTTTACATATTTTGTGTATTATATCTTCGGCATCCACGGCATAAAAAGTCGTAGTATCGGGTTTTGATGGTGTATCAGATGGTGCATAATTTGGAATTGTCTTCACTTATTAAATTATTTAACAATCTTATGTAGATTATTTACATTGCGTAGTATATAACGAAATATAGCTGGATTAATCATTGAAAATCGATTGTTTTATATTTATATGCGTTATCTAACACAGTAACAAACTAACGTTCAAGAACTATTTGTAAGCAACACTCGAGAAACTCTCAGGAATTCTATAAAAGACAATCTCGCGAACTCAGCTCCGTAAACAAACCAAGACCTCTAACGTAAACCAACGGAACAACGATTCAATCTTGTCGGTTGCTATCATAATACGCTCGAATTTAATGGAAAATTGGTACCACGCGCAATCTTGTCTGGAGAGGTTGGCAAACAGCTTCATCGGATAACAAAAATGAATTGTGTAGTTTCTTTGCTCAAGAAACTGCTTGTGAAGATGTTTGCGAAATTAAATGCTTCGGGCTTAGTACCTAACGTGAAACTCTTACTATACATAAGTGAATATTTTGTGGCAAAAGAAAAATGAAATCAAAGAAAGCTACATACTATGAAATATGTAAAAGTAGTTTGAAGATTACGACTAAATCTTCGTTCTTAAAACCGAAACGTGAATTTCTTACTTAACATAATTATAAAGTTTTTGCTGAATTTTAATAAAATCAAAGACTCCGTATGAAATATATAAAGGTAGTTCGACGAATACGAAAAATATTAAATATTTTTCGTTCTTGGTTACTAAACGTGAAATTCTTACTAAGTAAATCATGTTTTTCCAAAAGGAGAATAATTAAAATAAGGGTGCGAATGCAATACATAAAAGAAGTTTAACGAATATTACTAAAATGCTTTGTTTTTGATAAAAGTGAAATATATTTTGATGTTACAGATAAATTTAAAATAAAATTAAAGAAGATTATGGATGATATATAAACGTAGATATTCCTTAGTATATTGTATGAAAGAGACATTTACCTATCAAAAAAGAGTGATGGGATTAACGTAAAGCCTACTTCGTCACTTGTATAGGAAAGAGGTGATTTCATATCTCAATAATAAACAGTATTTTCTTATGTCATTATTATCGTACTCGTAAATAAAGTACAAAGTCAATTTGATAATACGTAACATTTCCTTAAAGCGTGTATTCCTGAAAATATGGATCAAATCGTATCGCAACTGATACGATGATGATGACGATGATGATTTGCAAATAATATCATCAGTTATGATACCTGTATCAAATTGATGAAAATATATGGTTTTAAGTCCGATGTAGATTTTTTTTGCTTAGTACTGCTTTTATATTACTTTACATTTATTATTGAAAAGATCATAATTAATTTTGAATCATTAGTCACTTTCTTTCACATTTTAATGAGATTAATTAGATTAGATTGGATAATTGATGATGACCAGCTTAATAAGATTAAATATGATGAAGATTAACATTTGATTTAATAACAAAATCTATCGATTTGCTCATTGCAATGATGTAGATATGTACTTTTTGATTTTTAAAAACTTACTTGTTTCTCCTTCACCTCTCCTTTTTAGGTTTCTATCACATCAGCATTTGCTCCGTTTTACATTTAACTCCCTTTACCTTCCATACCTACCTTTCTTTCTTTCCTTCATTCTTTCCTCTGATTATCCCTATCTTTACGATTTTCGCGGAGGGTCACAAAACGTTCGGGTCGGCGAGCTTCGTGCAGACGTTTACGATTTGCTGCTTACTCGAGAGAGATATGTGTTGTGTATAAATGCCACTTAGAAGGAAGATTTATCGAGTTGGCTACTATACATATGTCCTTTTCTCCAGCCATCGTATATCAAATGATATGGCTCTACGTGATGTGACCATGGAATTTTTCATGCTTTGATGTTTAAAATTTTGGTTACGTTGGGAACCATTTTGATGCTAGGAATATTTTCGAAGGCCGGTACATCAGATTTGTGTTATCTTCTTATAGCTTCCATAGGACGTATTTGTCCTTATGTGACGTTTTGTATAGAAAGTGTTTATAATATAAGGCTATCTTTTCTGAAAAAGCATTCTCATCAGCATTTTTTTCAACATGTTTAGTATAACCGTTAGCTACTTTATGAATTTGTTGTCTCATTTTGGAAATCAATCAATCTTGAAATAAAAAACTATTTTAATCTCATTTTATTACGATACTCGCACGTAAAAGTCATTTATCCATTCCAAATATTTTTTTGCGATCCAAGATTGAGTGTGTAACCCAGTTACTGAAACGTCTACGTCCAGGTCACGGTGAAAATAATCATCGGGCTTTCTTAGAAAAACTAATAAGACCCTCGCACGTTGACACTTGACAAATTCGTTAATTCCACGGGAGGGAGCCGAGGGATCGGGAGAATTCGCCGGGAATCTTCGGTGTTGCGGAAAAATGCTTTACCGACCGTAAATTTGGTCGGTGCTCCCAACTATTAGTTTTTGGGTCGGGTAATTGTTGAGTTGCTAGTTAGTGGATTTATGTAGTTGTGCGATTTTAAGTTGTAGCTTCGGATTGATATATTTTTAGGTATCAACCAGAACATATTGAAAAGCCATGATTTATAAAAGGAACGTCGTTGTCACCAACCCATTACTTTCCCACTATTGGACATAATTATGTAAGTGAAATAAGTTTCCTCATGATATGTGAAATTGTTTGCTTAAAATGTTAATTTCATCATTATTATATTTGTTGGGATTGAATCTGAATCTTTATTAAGTTATACCTACCTGTCGGTATATAACTACGCCAGGAGATATTAAAATAAACTTTTAGTAAAATATTTGTAGGCTTCTTATCCATAAATATGCTCCATATTGATAAAACCTAAATATGGAGTTTCTTTCGCCGCTTCTTCTCCATAACGAAACACCTTCCGAAGCGGTGGTAGTTTGTTGACGTTCAAAAAGAGTTATATATGAATCAATTTGCAATAAATGAGGTTAGACTTTGAATTTGTGTTAAAATTAATCCATCCAAAATTTCCATCTTTAGTAACCAAAAACTGGATAGATTGCATATTAATAACGGTTCATTCTAATTAATGGCCACCATTCACCATTATTTTCTAACCCATAACCGAGTGTCGGTGGTCGTAAGGCTGGGCACGATATGCGGCAGATTGCTTCCGGGACAGTCCGGGAATGTTCCCGTCACTGCGCTTATTGCGATGTACTGTGACCGTTACGGGAATTCGGGATTTTCGGCCGTTTGGACATTACTCGGACTAGGGTGGAGTAGTCAAAATGTCGGCTAAAATTTTATTTAAGAAAATTTTTATGCGCTTTAAGAAATATTGAAAGGTAAGCAATTTAAATGTGTAAGTATGACCTATTCGCACTTGATTAGCGGGGTGGATTATTGCCTAATTCCACTCTGAGAAGAGAGAGCCGCGCGCAGCAGTAGGATAACAATGAGTAAACTACTAATAACATTTCCGACTTTTGTCAGACATTTTATTAAGATGCGTAATTTTTTATGAACGTCAAAATATATACGTTCTTTTGAGGACTTGGTTCAAACGATTTGTGTAAATCTTTCTTCTGAAATTTAACAAATCAGATCACATCAAGCCGTAGCACCTCTTAAACATGGATAGTTCTTTGATCTTTTTGTATTATTAACGTGGGACTTCATACCCTCCGGGTCTCTCATATGCTTACGCTATGTCCACATAAGGGCGTTGGGCATGGATTTTCGGGTCTCGAGGCTACCCTCTTTGCCCGGGCAGATTCTCGGTTGGTAAATACCTCCCGGATTTTTAATATTAATTCATAATTAAGAAGAAATTAAACCATCCCACTGTTTAGTGGGTACCTTTTTGTGATGTGTACAACATTTTGTTTCGACTCCACAGCTCTCGTAGCCCCCAAAGCAGTATCGTGAAGTACGCGCGGAATGCTAGTCACCTCTCTTATTGCTCGGTGACAATTGATGCTCTTAGTTTTGTCCCGGTATGCCGGAGCCATTCTCAATCTGAATGGCCGGTTTAGGAGCTCAGAAATGTTAGGAAATCATTGCTGGTTACAATGTTTGGGAGTTAGGTTAAGTTTTATTTCTTATACTACTCCATAAACTGTTTATGGACTTTTAGACTCTGGGCCAGTGTGAAAATACATTTCTTTGTAAAAAAGATTAAGTACCTACCT
>DWIJ01000574.1:0-10827 GCA_018248315.1 Chioides albofasciatus
TGCACCTGCTCGCCCACGTAGATCCGGCGGAAGTGCTCGAAGAACGACATCATCGCCATCTCCATTTTCTCGCAGCCACCGCCCTGGAACCGAGATCATCTTTAGTCCCTTCACAGTTCAATAATTTATACATCCCTATTGTGAAGGTCTATTAATTAGTCCGAAACTATCGAAGAAAAAAAAGACGATTTTTTCCTTAAGCGCTACACATAACATTACATAATAAAACAGAACCTAACCCTCCCAAGACTACTCTACCTCTATCTTTCCCTCTCCTTTAGCAATATAACGTAGCACGTACTAATCTAAGAACCCTCCTACCCTTAATAGTTCATTCTCCTTGAACTTTTGCCAATCTCGCTCCTTTGTCCCCCAGCTATCAACCTTTTTCTCCTTTGTCCATCACACATTCTTCGATCCCCCGTCCTCCCTACTTCTCTATCATTAATTCAACCTCTCTTCTTCAATACATCTTTATCCCCGTCTATATACAACCCCCCATTACAATACTTAAGGCACTCCTCCGTCCCAAACCACTCCCCCCACCACTCACCCGTTGCAGCCTGGCATCTGTCAGGTCAGTGGGCTACAGCACGCGGCAGACCAGCTCCCCTCTATCTATTCCGGTCTTGCACGCTTCCTTACACATTTACCTCCTTCCACCCCCACTCTCATTCAACCCCCCCCTCCCCCCCCCCCCCCCCCCCCCCCTCAAAAACCAACAAAAAAACTCACGTATATTCCCACCAGCCTCCATCTCGGCCCTCATGAGCTGCAGGTCGAGCGTGGCCTCCTCCAGCTTGTCCCTGCACTGCTCCAGCTCCAGCTGCAAGGCCTCCGCTCTCTCTTCAGCCATCTCCTTGTCTAAAGCGGCCATCTCAGCCGCCTCTTGCAGTTCCGCTGTCTCGTCATTGTGCACCTCCAGGGCCTCTTGGGCTTCGCGGACCTGGGATTGTTAAGGTATATAAGATACTCTGTAGTCAATTATACTCATCTATCTAGTTTATTATTGCCTGTACGTTTATACGTCTGAATGAAATGGTCAAACAAATAAAATAAGCATATTTGTTTTAATTTATACCGAATGTGACGTCAACGTATAGACATTTGAATTCTTGAACTCACGTCCGTGGCCTGCTTCAGCTGGAAGCGGAGTTGCTTCAGCTCCCAAAAACTTACTCTATCAGGTGTTCTATATTTAAATGATTGAAGTCACCTACATGGCCTGCTTCTACTGGAAACGAAGTTGCTTAAGCTCCCAAAAACTTACTCTATCAAGTGTCCTATATTTAAATTATTGAAGTCACCTCCGTGACCAGCTTCAGCTCGAAACGGAGTTACTCCAGCTCCTAAAGCTTGCTCTATGTGGTTTTCTATATTTGAATTATTGAAGTCACCTCCGTGGCCTGCTTCAGCTGAAAACGGAGTTGCTTCAGCCCCTAAACTTTCATTTACCTGTTGTTCTATATTTAAATTATTGAACTCCACCATGGCCTGCTTCTGGAAACGGAGTTGTTTCAGCCCCTAAAGATTATTTTATCTGGTGTTCTATATTTAAAATTCAGGCTCACCTCCTGCCTGGCCCTCTGCAGGTCACGCTGCAGCTGCGCCTGTGACTCCATGATCTTCGTCTTGAACTCGTTGGCCTGCTCTAGTTGGAGACGGAGCCGCTCCAGCTCCCGAAACTTCTCTTACGCGTGTTCTTTATTTAAAATTATTAAGTCATGCCTATCCTAGAATACCGTGACTTGCTCCAGTTTCTAAAACTTGTGTATATCCCTATTCTATATTTAAAATTCAAACTCATTTTTTTTTCTTTTGCAGCTGAACCTGCTATTCTACTTCTATGACCTGCTCCAACTAGAAACAATGCCACTTCTGCACCTGAAGCTCCTGTTCTATATTTAAACTTTAGTCCTGCCTAGCCCGCTGTTCTTTATTCAAATTATTTCCAGTCTCACCTCCTGCCTAGCCCTCTGCAGGTCACGCTGCAGCTGCGCCTGTGACTCCATGATCTTCGTCTTGAACTCGTTGGCCTGCTCCAGCTGTAGACGGAGCCGCTCCAGCTCTCTCAGCTTCTCCCGGTCCTCCGCCCTCCGCACCTTCAGGGTCTCCAGCTTCTCCTTCAGGTCTTCCACTTCCGTCTTCAGGTTGGCGATCTGGAATATTTGTTTTTTTTTTGGCATTTTACACAGGTAAGATCAGATTTGAAGGTGGTAGAACCCTCTGTGGTTCCACTCCGGCGGCCACACCTATTTCTGTTATAACAGCAGTGTAGCGCTGCTGTGTTCTGGTTGTAAGGGTGTGGTAAGGGAGACATTTCCGAGGCATTTCAGCTTTGAAAAATGTAAGGGAAACATACCTTTGCGAGACATTTCAGCTTAGTCCTTAGCCCTTACGTCGTAAACTGTGACCGGCGTCAGGTAATAATCTAATCTTATCTGGTGTTGATTACATGTCCATATGATGCAGTAGCCACTTAACATCAGGTAGAATGCATGCTCGTCTGCTACTCCTATATTATAAAAAAGGTAACTCAGAGAGATACCGTCCGATAAGTACAAAAAGTCGACCGATTTCAAATAAAATATTGTTCAGTAACTATGTTTGTGGTCGGCTGACGTTTCACCATGATATATCGCACCACCTTCATTTCTTTATAGGGCCGCCCCTGCTTCTAACGAATAGTAATTTTAAAACCATGCCACTACTTCCCCATTTACTTACATTGTAACTTCAAAAAAATCTTACCTTTCCACCCGTAACATTATAGTTATACTAAAATATACAAAGATTGTACACAGAAACCAATAAAAGAACCTTACCACTGGCCATTTGTAACTATACAACTAAAAACGGGAAAGTCGTTTGTTAATCAACCAAGGACAGTTACTCAATGAAGTATTTACAGTATAAGAATTGAATTTAAAAAGAAAACGTTATATAACAGAGATCTGTAACGAGCAGAACCCGCTGCTTCGCACGTTGCGTTACATTATCGAAATTTTCACGCGGGTCCCTATTTTTTTCTCGTATTAAATATAGCGTATGTTCATCAGGGATAATGTAGGATTTTAATGGTAAAAAAAATTCAAATCGGTCCAGTAGTTTCGGATCCTATTCAATTCACACAAACAAACAAAAAATCCTAGATAGCCTAGTTGTTAAGGAACACAGCCTCTCATTAGAGGGGTCGGATGTTCTAATCCCAGACCTCTAACTTTTCTAAGTTATGTGCGTATTAGAAATCAATTATCACTTGCTTTAACGGTGAAGGAAAACATCGTGAGGAAACCTGCATACCAACACGCACTTAGCCAGCACAGTGGACTATGGCCTAATCCTTCTCATACTGAGAGGAGACCCGTGCCCAGCTGGGATAGTAACGGGTTGTTGATGATGATGATGATGATAGACTATAGACTGTTACCTACCTCTTGTTGCGCCTGTATGTTGGCCAGCTTGTCCTCAGCCGACGAGCCGACCTGGGGCGAGGTGATGCTCTGCCCCGGCGTGTACTGTGGTGTTAGGGTCTCCACGAAGCCGGTCTGCGAAGGTGCCAAGTCCAGAATACAATGCTTTGTCCAATTTACTGTCATACCTTCGGCAGGGAAATATGACTTTGCGCTAAAACAGATTTTTTTTACTTGGTATGATATAATTATGGAATATGATTTGGTATGATATGACAGGGGACTGATTACTCGCCAGGGAAGTCAGTAACAAGCATTTTAAAATTTTAATTATTGTGTCATTAATAAATTAAATTTTTATGTTTACAACGATACCAATGTTTATAAGACAAGGTACTGATACCTGTTCACTACAATTTACCAGAGGAGGGCGATTGTAAGCACCACTTCCATTGAATACAGTATCCTGACAGCGACGCTCGTCACCACGTTTGGGGAAATTACGCACTCGGTAGTCGATATTAAAAGATAAACAGCATTTTAAAATTTCTAAAAACAATAATAATACCGTACCGTATTCGAAAGACAAGGGACTGATTTTTTCTTACTTACTTATTATTATAGCAATTTCAACTAGCGTTTCGCTGGCAAAGTATAGCCAGCTCCGGCGACTCCAGCGGTATCTCCTGAGACAAGGGACTGACGACTGTTGTCTATAACTCGCTTCGTATTAACAGTATATTTGAAAAGTACCTCAACAAACGACGCCCTCTTCACCATGTCCGGTGAGGTCGCTCGCTCGGTGGTCGGCGACACATACGAGGTCAGGGACTGACGACTGCTCGCCAGGGAAGTACGGGAGCTGCCATTTCATATTATTTAACACATTTTCACATTTGATTTTACATTTTTTCTATAATAAAGTGTACATAAGCGTGGTTTTTACAGCCTGTGTTTTTTTTATTTACTTATACTTTAGAATAGCATTATGAGAAGAAAATAAGAGATGTGATAACGTCAAAATGTATCACTTTTTTATTTTTTATTTCTCTGTAAAAAAAATCTTGTTTTGAATTTCGGTATAGAAGTGATTGCAATAACAAGGATAAAATTTCCCTGAAATATAAATTTTGCGACTACTCGAATGTATGAATTTCAGATTTATATGTTGTTTGTGGTATTTATAATGATTATCCCTATTAGTGTAGTTTGTGGTACGCGTGCTTTTGTTTGACTTTCCACCAAGTTGCCTCGGATTCACAGTGAGAATTAATTGGGACCAACTTTTGTATAGGCGAGACCAATACGCAAATGGGAGCATAGCATAGCATTTTTAGGGAAAATATTGCACATTTTTTTAAAGAATCTACTTTAAAAAGTAACAGCATTGAACAATGCAATGCTTTGTACATTGTGATTGTGCCTTTGAACACATATGAAAAGAAATTATATAATTTTCTGATTAATCCAACTAGCAAATACTCGAGACTTCAAGTACACTTCAGAATTAGGAGAAATGAAAGTGTGTGTGAATAAAAATAATCTATACCTTAATCCTGATTATAAACTATTTCACGACCAAACTTCAAATAAATTCGTTCACCTTTATTGGCCTTTTTCGATAACACTGGACTAATTTATTTTTACTACTAGTACTACTACAACTACGGACTAAATTTATTCGTAATAGGAATTTATATAGTTTTACTTATTAACTGTGGAGATAATCTTGTATCTACCGCGATATTCAATTAGTATTATATATCTATAGACGATCTGTCTATAGATATGAACTATTTTAACAAATTTCCTGAAAATCCCTTTAGCTATACTTGCGTAACACTAACGCAATAAAACTTTTACCATTAAAATTATTAATAGAATGAAGTGTGAAGAACCTACTTATCTAACTTTTCGACTTAGAACTTTCGACTCGACGATAGATTTTTCGACTTAAAACTAACAACAATCTATTTTGTTCTCATTAAGATATTAAATTAAAATCAACGTGATTAGCAATTTGAAAGTAATAAGCTTTTGTTCATTAAGTTCAGCCTACACATCTATACTAACATTATAAAGGGGTAAGATTTGATTTTTTGTTTGTTTGTTTGAATTGAACAGGCTCCGAAACTACTGGACGGATTTGAAAAATTCTTTGACCATTAGAATCCTTCATTATCCCTGATAAACATAGGCTATATTTAATACAAGAAAAAATAGGGACCTGCTTGTAAAATCTGGGCGAAGCCGCGGATTCTCTTCGTTTTCGATAAACTGTTAAATATTTAACGTTTCAAGACAAAAATAATGCGTGAAAATTAGTCTGATAATCCTAATAAGTATTTATAAATTATTCAGATTATCTCTCGGAAAATACCCAAAAACGAAAGACTACGTTAGTATGTGAGTATACAAATTAATTGTGTTACTTAAAGTTGCCTTATTGAATTTAAGAATTATCCAACAGCTGATTAAAAAAGCAAAAAGTAGCCTAGTGGTTAAGAAACTCGGCCTCTCATTCGAGGGGTTCCAGGTTCAAATCCCAGGCACGCACCTCTGTGTTTTCTAAGTTATGTGCGTATAAGAAATTAATTATCACTTGCATTAACGGTGTAGAAAAACATCGCGAGGAAACGTGCATAACTGAGATTTATAACAAAAATCTCAAAGGTATGTGAAGTGTACTAATACACACTTGGCCATCACGGTGTATTATGGCCTAAACCTTTTCATTCTCATAGGAGACCCGTGCCCAGCAGTGGGACAGTACTTGGTTGTTGATGATGATAAGGATTAAAAAAGACACATAAAAATCACTATTCTCAACCATTTCTACGACACTTGATTTAGTATTGTATGTGTTATACTTCAAGAAAGTATGAGTAATGTTATAATAGGTCTTAACAGAAATCGTGTGAATTTTTCACAATAAATGTATATAACAGATAGATTAATAACATAATTGATTGAATCGGCACTTTGAGTGGATTAGTCGTTATTGGTTCGCACATAATCTATGCATCCATCACTATGCCGTAGCAATTTGTAGCACGAAGTCTATTATCCAGTTTCTATAGATTTATAGAGCCTATTCGCTGTCTATTCAACCTATTCCTGAAGCCACTCACTAGCAGAATAAGTATGAATAATACCGTTAATAATATTAGGATACAAAAGATATGTAATCTTTTTGATCAAGTCAACTATTTTCAGTTCATTGGTCATTTATGAGCCAATGAGTAGTGTTTTTTTTCTTTAGTTAATGTTTTTTTTTTGTTAATGATACCTTAGAGTATTAAAAATATTACCTAATCACACTACTTCAAATATTACTAGTACAGTTACTCATAATTTTTGAAGATTCTGTTATGTCAATAATACTGATAATGATTTTTTTAATAACTCTGAAGAGGAAATAGAGTAATAAACAATGGAAGCTCTATAATAGAGCTTTTGTTTTCTCCAATAAGAGGCCATTCAGACTAGCTCGGCCCGATAGTTTTACTGTTCGCTCATCGAGAGATTCAGATCTTGCTGTTCACATTATAGTGACAAAGAAAGTGATTGTTTGATCCAAATGCCTTTACGTCTACAAAATCCGCTCTTGTCGCTTAGTATGAACACAATGACCTGTCATTCATTAACAAGCAATAATATGTGGTATGTGGTGGAATCGTTTGTGGCTCGACTCCAAAAGCGTCACCGCTAGTCACTTACCATCAGGTTAACTGTAAGCTCGTTTAGTACCTCAATGTTATAAAAAAATGGTTATCTGTAAAATCAATTTACTGGTGATAGTTTCACGTGACAACGTCATAAACAAATATTGATGAAAAATTGCACATTTTTATGAATTCGATTGAATTATTGTCGCGTGGTGGCATCACAGTAGCAGAATTATCCGAATTGCTAGTTCTGATGTCACGCGAGAAGAGAGATAAATTTGTCACAAGCCGACGTTTGGGCCGATCGTGCCTCTCTATCGTTTGTTCCGCTCTCTCGCTTGCACACTCTGGCTCAGGCGGAACGTGACACATTTCGTACGTGCAGCCTGTGTTCATCGATTTATAAGACGTTATCACGTCAAAAAATCTAAGAAGGATAAAAACGTTACGCCGACGTAATGTGAACGGGCCCTTAGATTATTTCGAACTTTTAACCCCGAATGGATATAACCTTTCACCTATTGGACTACACGCAAATGTCAAGTACCCAAAAATAAATTAAAGAAATAAACAATTCATTCAATTTAGCTCATACCTTACCTACTCTCAATTGGAGTGTTTATTATTTAAATGAGGTTATTTCGTCAGAACAAAGCCCTTGAGTTCTTGACCGTTGTTTCTTTATCACAATTCAGTTTTAAAATGAAAAAGTAGGTACTCTTATGAAAATAAAATATGTTACATAAAAGTGCACGCTTAGTTTATTGAACCTTCATTAATGTAATTCATTCTGTAAAAACTATGATATTATGTCGCTTATTACAATGCTTTTACTACAGGTTTTGTAATATCTATCGAATCCCATTTTTCTATCCATCCATCCAGCAGTCTTTTAAAGTCCTCTGTTGGACTTACGTAATCCTTCCCTAATTGGCGCCACTCCAACCGGTCCCGTGCCGTCTGAATCCAGCGGTTTCCCGCCGTCTTTTTCAGGTTGTCGGTCCATCTGGTCGGAGGGTGACCTCTGCTCCTTCTGCCTTAGCGTGGTTGCCACACGAGGAACTTTCTTCCTTATATACGTACTAGAACTGAATATTTAGAGGCTTAATATGAAAGGGCCCATTTTACGACCTTTCGAGTGTACTAAATATATATGTAAAATTCTCGGTGGACCTATTCAAGAATAAAAGTTTAATCACTAACTAACAATCACTTCTAAAGTTTTAAGATATGATACATATGTGCCACAAATCCATCAACAGTTTAACTGGAACTTACACTGGAATTTAATGGACACAGGATTATTTAGTTTTCGTGTCGCATTACGACGTTTATCTAATCCTCTTGTCGCACCACGACGTCGTCCCGTGTTTTATTGACCGAAGTACAGCAAACAATGCAGAGACACTCTCCTTAATTCAATTCCTCAGACGTCCACAGAAGTTCTATATATGCTATATGTGGTCATATACCCATATTGTTTTTAGGTGTTGAGTGCTACAAAGGTGGAGTAACGTAATACGCGCCACTAGCTATTACGAGTAAAGCCACATAGAGGGATGGCGACATTATCGCATTTCCCATCTCCGATAAACCCTTTTAGATAAACAGCATTGAGTATTCAACTACCTGGATCCTACATAACATCTGACGGTTTTCACTATGCTGGCGACTGAATGGAGTGTAGGGCTGTAAGGTTATGTTAAAGTTACCCTGTGGTTATATTAAGAGGTTAAATCAATTAAGGCTTTCACCGCAAAGTAAGTTATGTAAGATAACATTTAATTAAGTGGATTATTAAACCGCGCCTGTATTTATATTACAGTAATTTATAATTTACAAGATCGGACTGTTCAATATTAACTGAAAAAAATAATGTAGCCTAGGTCACACCCACATTTTTTAATCTTAACGTTACTATATTTTACGCCTTACGTTTATTTTGGCGAATCTAACGATCTCATAATTATGGTAAACTCCATCAAGACATTTGGAGAGCAGGAAGTGAAAAAGATTAAGATATAATTATATAAATACATACGCTCGAAAGACATTACCCTCCGCGGTTGGGTAAAAATATATTATGGGTTAAAAAAATGTAATTTGCATTTGTGTTTCAGATAATGGAGCCAAAAATAGCTTTATAAGTATTGATAAATCGCTATTTTGAAAAGCTTCATCTCAATATCCAAAAACGATTTCTCGAACTCAATTCCTATTTGTCTTCATGTAAGATTACTTGGGGGAGATTTATAATCCTTTTAAGGCTGTTTACTAATGGACCGCTTTTAGTTCGAGCTCAAAAACAGTATCTAATGTAAGAATCAATATATTTCACTAAGATTTGTGGCGTCCGCATACACCTACATCGCCTATATCGCATACGCCTTTCCTGAGGTGAGTTCACATACACACACACGCACACTTACATACACATATTGACACACACATAGTCACACATACGTCTTCCCAATACACAAAATAAAACACATTTCGACATCATAACTCCATGCACACAAAAAACAGGAAATTCCATACATTGGAAATCGCTCCTTTAATCTAATTTTTGTCTAGGTGAAAATCATAACCTCAGCGCTAGATCCAGAAATCAACGAGAAGTTCTACGTGCTGCCCGGTATCGGTAACTTCGGAGACCGGTACTTCGGCACCGAGCCCGCCGACGACGAATGAGACGGGAGATACGGCGCGCTGGCACGAGTGAAAGAGAAGGAACGATTACACGTAAGTGGAGAAGGAACTAACGGAAAAGGTTTGAAAACACCTCATGCAATTATAACGTGTATTGAAAAGATTTTAACGTACTTTAAAATCATTTAAGGCAAATTGAAATTATGATAAACATATAATTCGTACATAAAACAAAATGTATACTAGTATAATACAATTTTGACGTCAGTTATATTCAACCGATTTAGCGTACGTTAATCGTATTATAAGAGCGCTAAAATGATTTTAACGTATGTTAAATATTGGAAACAAAATTAAAATTACACGAAAAATATAATTCCATAAACATAACATGCACTGGTAATTAACGTCAAATAAATGTATTCGATTTACCGAACGTTAATATAACGTTAAATATTAAAAACTTCACGTATATACTTTGTATACCGCAATAAATACGCATAAAAATGTGGGCTTTCTTAAAAGAAAATTTTGTAACAAAACAATAAAAAAAATTAGATATATTGCAAAAAATCTGTAAATGCATGCGTAAGTGTCAGTAGGCAAAAATTTGACGTACGTTAAATTAAAAATATACGTACGTTTAATATTAATACGTACCTGCGTACTGTATCTATGTATATTGTGTCTGTATGTGTAACTTGTCTTAAAATGTATTTTGTCTATTCGTATATGTATCAAAGATTTTGAAGTTCTGTAACTTAACATCGGGCTAATTGTCCGTCAATCGTCAAGTTGAAATGTCGCTACTCTCGGGGCAATAACACGAGTGAACAGAACGCTATGTATTGTGCTCTCTGTCCTACCTTCGTCGCCTGCACATTACTGTCCCACTGCTGGGCACGTGTCTCCTTTCGGAATGAATAGATGTCACCAGGTGAACATCACGCTTGCCACACTTTTTGGTATACACGACGGTATTTTAAGGTGGTAGAACCCTCTGTGGTTCGACTTCGGTACCACCACCACACCCATTTCTGCCAAATAACAGCAGTGTTAAGCGCTGCTGTGTTCTGGTCTGAAGGGTGTGGTAAGGG
>DWIJ01000575.1:0-10826 GCA_018248315.1 Chioides albofasciatus
CCGACCTCAGGTAGGAAACTGATCTTATCTGGGGTTGATTAGAGATGTCCATGGGCGGCAGTAGCCACTTACCATCAAGTGGACTGCATGCTCGTCTGCTACTTTCATATCATAAAAAAAAATGAACAATGTTTTCTCAACACTACATACTCTCTACACTCCACACAATAAATTATTGTGTTTTACAAACACTAAACTCTTCGTGTTCCATTTAGATACTTCGTATAGAAGCCTTATGTCTAAACATGAACTTTATAATGCAACAAAATATAACTCGTATGGTGTATTGTTTGTAACTCTGGAAAAGTTCGGCCGCGGTGTTTCCACTTTTCCTTTTTCTATGTCCGAGGAAAAACGTTTACTGGTTTTGTAAACAGATAGCGGTTTTCTGCTTTTTGTTACTTTTTGTGGAAGTGTAAGCGAGTATGCCGCTGAACTTTTATCTGCACCGTAACTATATTTAAACAGCTGTTTCTGAGCAGAGTTTTAATATTTTTTTATATATAGGCCTATTTATATTTATATGAAAAAATCATTATTTTTTTTGCGTAAACGTACCTACGTTTATAATGGTTTGTAATGATGAGTTCTTATAATGGAAAAAATCTAAATTAATATACGAAAAGCCTGTAAAAAGGTTAGACATTACATTCCATTAGCAGTGATAGCCTAATGGTAAATTCGACCTCTCATTTGAGGGGCCTAAGGTTCAAATCCCAGGTTCAAAACTTCTGACTTTTCTAAGTTATGTGCGTATTACTCGTAGAAATCGTGAAGAATCGTGAAGAAACCTGAGAGATTTATAAAAAAAAGATCTCAAAGGTATGTGAAGTCTACCAGTACACACTTGGCCGACGTGGTGGACAATAGCCTAATCCTTCTGATTCTGGAAGGAGACCCGTGACCAGCAGTGGGACAGTAATGGTTTGTTGATGATGATTGATAAATGAATTTTATTATTGCTATTAAAGGCTTAAACTGTACTTTTAATCATTCGTTAAGGTGCTATATTCTGTTAACTTGTACAGAACCACGCATGATAACACTCTCAGAGTCTTAAAATAAGGGTGCAAGATACGTAAGCGTAGGAAGGTCAGCGACATTGAAGTGTCAGGAGAAAAGATGATTGATAGTAGAGATTATCGCTCGGCCCGCGATTACCGAGCCTAGGTATTACAGGTTGAATAACCTAAAATAGTTGCGAGAATTTACGGTAATATTTTTACAAATGGATTTGCAGAGCAATTAATCTTACAAATCAGATTGATTTACAAATACGTAGGCGTGTGATATTGCTATTTAATTTTCTGTAGGCGTAGTTTTAAAGCGAAAGTCTGACCGACATCTCTAATTTTGTTCAACATTTCCATGATTAATAGGCTATTTTTGTCCCGATTGTTAAAGTTTATCCATAAACAAAACTTGCAATAATAAGTGGATGTGGGTCGTAATGACTATCGGTGTATGTAGATATTGTAGATGTCTTAAAGTAGGTAATGGTCATAACTGTGTTATATTTTAATCTGTACGTGTCTAGACCGTGAAAATTAAGAAAATTGGGCGTACTTTTGTCGTTACTTATTATTATTAACATCTCAATAACCTCAACTAATCATTAATGCTTTATTTACTAATAATGATGAATGTATAATACGATATAAAGGCAAGTTTCAGATATTTTTGGTTGTAAAACGTAGCCGATTTTGTTGCAAATTTGCCTTCAAACTATTTTTATCGAAGCTTCTAGAAAACTTGATTAACTAAAATAATTTGGTAGAAGATTAGTTTAATTTGCACGTATATTGTATTTAAAACTGACCTACAAAATTCAGCCTATTATAAGAGGAAGACGCGTTTGCATTTTTATTTGTTCAAAAGTTCTTTCATTTTCTTGAATATTAAATAACTTTGTTTTACGTTATCGTTAATTAAATACCAACCGTGTTTTTAACTTTGCACAATTTATATTAAGTTAACAAAATTGTAAATAAAGTAATTAGTCACTTCTTTTAAATAAAAAATAATTGGATGGCATTTACGATAAGCAAAAAACATTGTTCTGCCGTGACCATCGGCAATCACAATGCCCTTGATAAGAGTTATCGGTAGTATTTATATTATTTTTATTTAGCAATAACAGACCACAGATGTGCCGTTAAATCTGAGGACTAAGCTGAAATGTCTTGGAGAAGTATCTCTACCTAATCATACCTTTAAAGCAGTGTGAAACACTAATGTTATTAGGCAGAAATAGGTGTGACGGCGGGCCGCTGCATGAATCGAACCACAAAAGATTCTTCCACCTTCAAATCTTCAAACGAGTTTAATAACCATTTCATGATGATTTCTTATTTATTTATTAGCGAGTGGAACAGTTATTCTATACAAATGATTAATCGCTCTTTTTGTATACCAAATATTACTGCTAAATTTTCTTTGTGTACCTTAAAATGTTATTCGAATAACTTTGAAATTGTAATTGAAATATGCGTCTGCGACGGCAATTCAGTCGGGTATAAAAGAACACCTTTTCTCAACCCCATCTGGAAATTTAATCGACAAAGAACTGAGCACAGCGTAGCGTGAAGCCAGATCTAAGGAAAACTCTGAACTTTATTTCTTTACACTATGGTACAGCCTCCAACGTTTCAAACAGAAATACATGGTTAAAAGGTGCGAGTTAATTTCCCATTGAGCTTGACAAGATATTACAGTGTTAAACGTAGCAAGTTAGGTTTAAATGTTTGAAATTATTTTGATATTTCATAAGAAAACCGGTTCGCTCACTTCCTCGGAATGCAATTAAACAATTTTTAAAAGGAAAACTTTAGAAGAGATAGGAGTTTCTTTGATTTGTTTACCACGAAGTCGTAACGAGACGTAACTTTGAATCTTTTGAGTCAATTCTCGTAATTTATTTATCGTGTTGTGCAATGTTTTACAACGAGCAACATTTGTATGCATAAGTTATTAACTTTTGTAAATTCATACGAGACGAGAAATTTATCGTCGTCACGGATATTCACCTGTGGCTGATCTCCGGTGGGAGTCCAATCTGTGGTGGTCACCACTTAAGTAACTACCGTTATTAAGTACATCAATCTATTCAATGATCAAATGCGTACTAAAATTGTGTAATATATTAGTCATTAATGTCGGGCGTTAGTGGATTGTCATGTGTTACTTTAAATTAACATAAAGACGATAACTATAATGAATAATCCGTTGTAACAGATCCTGATCCGTTGGCAAACTTCTTAAAAGTATTCATAAGATCTTCGACATTATCTTAAACAGGAAATCAGTGCAAAAATTGAAGCTTATAAGCAGGAATAAGCCAAAGAGAAATAACTACAAATTTCCTTTATTTCCGACCAGAGCTCGGAAAACCAGAGAGGGGAAAACAAAAGCTGGAATTGTGGCGTCACAAGACAAGCCGGTACGTGCGCTGTCGATACGAGGGTAATGTATGGCCATTGATTTTATGTTCTAACCAACTTCTAATAGGAACGAGATTCTCCTTTCGATGCGTATTACTTTTCGTGTTTATTGTCGTTTTATATGTTGATGTGGATATGTTTCTTTCGTTTAAAATTGCCATAACCCAAACTTGATAATGCTATTTAGAAACTTACTTAACTTAATTATTTGTGAACCGGTTTTACTCTGGTATTAATTAAAACTACAATTATTTGAAAGTATAGTAAGTATAATATATGTGGGATAGCACCTCCTTAGATTATATTTTATTTCATTTTTTATTCGAAAGTTATGTCAAAGTTGTAATAAGAGGAGAATGTGATTGTCAGTTGAGAAAGATGTACGTTGTGTTTTGTGTTTCTGTTATTTAATATTTAAATAAAATAAGAGTTAAAAGACCATCGAGGCTCTCATTTCTGCGATCCCACATATATTTAGTTTTTTATACATTTCGTTTAATGGATTCGCTGATCTCACACTAAAGTACTTTTAGTGGTCCCTTGTTTAAACATATCTTATTTCAATTTTATAAATAAAATGACAACATATAAAAAATATGCCATCATCGCCACGGATGCACAAATATCCGTCGATGTTCATGTTTCCCGAGATTTGGGTCGTGTAACCTTGTTTGTGTAACATCATTCAATTATGGAGCCTGTATTTTATTTTCAACGACTTTTATTAATAGCGAGTGCGTGTCGTTAAATGTATGTTTATTGCAAATTGTGTCCTAGCCGAAAATCCCGAAGGAATAGGTAGAAATTTAAAGATAGTAGAAGTCTGGTGGCTTCGGTGGTGGTACGGAAGACATACTTTACGGCATCTGTGGTCGACCTTGGATTGCACTCTTATCTGGAGTTCATTACAGATGTCCATGCCCTTTAGGTGGACTGCATTCTCGACAGATGCGCCGCTACCCCTGAGGAATAAGTTAAAATGCCTCGGTAAGGTAGGTCTCCCTTACCACACCCTTCAAATAGTAACACAGTAACGCTAAACACATATATCCCTCCACGAATGAAAAGTAATAAGAAAACGCACGAAACGTTTATATGTACAAGGGTTTTGCGGAAAAGCTTTCAGGATGAAACTTTAATTTAAAAGATTGAATGACAGCCCGTGACAGTAGTTACCAAGTTTCCTTATTTCGCAACTTGTGTAATTACACTGACCTTTAAACGTTGAAAGTGGTAACAAGCTCGGAAGTAGGAAGATTTTGTTTTGCAAATGTTGGGCTTCTACAACCAGTTTTCAACTAAGATACTACTCATACTCTTATGCAATAAGTAGTAAACTTCTCTGCACTTACAGCAGAGTGCAGACGTTTGTGACAAGTGCAAAGTGAAATAATCTTAATTGAATTTGCTTACACTTTTTAAAGTGTGTAATTATAAGTACAAAGTAACAATCGAATATTTAAAACGCCTGTTATAAATATTCGAACTATCACTTTTTTACTTACCAAAGATTGGAATTTGACAATGACAGACTTCAAACACTGTCTACACGTTTGAATTTGTGAAAGCTTGCTGATATTTGGACTGTGTGCAGAGGCGGCATAAAACTTTCTGTTATTGATTTGTTACTTATTTGTAGTATAGTAATTCCTTATTGAAGTCTTTTAGTCTGTAAGTATAGTCATTTGACATTGAAACTTAAAATAAGGTAAGATTTAAAAACAAAAACAACTTGCAGAAACGTTGAAATTTTCAGAATTGTTTTCAGTTGACATTCTACCAGGCCTTATTGGGGACTGTTTGTGCAGACAGCTGGCAACGCGCCAGCACCCACCTGATTATATAACATAATGAGATCTATCGCCCGTATTGTTGCGCTTAAGTAGATCTAGCCAAGGTAAAGACAAAGCCTGATATTTATCTGGCTTATGGGCAAGGTGGAAAAGGCTTAATCTGAAATGCTAAGCCGAGATAAATCTCTTGAAACAGCGTATATTCATGATACAGTGGAAGCAATTACGAAGGCCACATAACCACTGACCAATACAGCATACGACTATTAGGTAAGACATGTCTCAAACTCTCAAACTCTACACGTATCTTCAATTATGTTTAATTTCTAAAGACCTTTTCTTGTTCGACTTCATTTTACGGCATCCACGATGTATCTACGAGTATTTCAGTTTTTTACTCTGCTTACATTGCTGTTTTCTGGTATCTACTATTTATTTTGATTTTCTCATGATTTCTAAAGATAGAAAAGTTGTGGGGCACATCGGTGGAGACGCGGGTTACTATGCCAAATAACGAAAGTCAAACCGTCGAAAGTTAAAGATGGATAACAAAAGTTTCCAGAATTATTTTCAATTGAAAGTTCCATCGGGCATTATTGGACCTACTCGTTGTTCGTTGGCATTTTGCCATCACTTAATTGATTGTAAACGATGTAATCGTGCCTAAGGTATCTCTATTTTTCTGGTGACGGAAGATTGATAAACTTCCAAGAATTTCAATACATTTGGTATAATCGTTGAAGTTTTGTAATATTTTTAGTAGAGGAAAGCTGATTTAGCTTCTCATAATTCATGGCTGAGTATCTTAGTAAGTCAGAGACGAGTGGAGCTGAAAGTAATGTCTACATTAAGTAACTTAAGATGACTTTAAATTGATGCGAAAATGATGGCAAATTCTAAGAACATGCTGTCATATGAAATCCACAGAATGAAGTGAGCTATTAGACAAATAATATTTGTGTTCCATTTAACAGGAGCATGTTACTTATAGGACAAATATTTTTCAAAAAAATAATACTTTTTATAAAAGCTTTTGCCTTTTAACACAATATAAACTCGATGACATAAAAATATTACTTTCGTCGCAACAAAAATGACAAAAGTTTAATTGACGCTTGGGATTTATATCAAAACGAATAGATGTACGTTGTCAACTAGATTTAATCTGCATTAAAATCGTTTGATGTTTTCGGGCCGCTGATATATGTATTTTTGGACTGCTATTTTTTACAGTAGCAGTTTGTTTAGCATTTGATGAAAACATTATCAAATAAAAACCAAAGTCTTTGTAAATACATTCGCATCAACTGAATCAATGCATGTAAATCAACAACCCATTTTATTTTATTGCTGGGCACAGGCCTCGTCTCAAAGTGAGGAAATTTCCACTATGCTCTACAAAGCTGGACAACTGCGAATTGGAACTTCTTCTTTTTTAGAGAACTCTCAGCCATATTGATTTCTACACGAATTTCTTTAACAGTTAAAGATAGAAAACTGCTTGGACCTTGTCTGGTCAAAACGTAGATTCTCAGTGAGACTGAATTTCAAACCATTAGGCTATCACGTTCATAAATGTTAACAGGTGATATCGACATGAATTCTGAAGAGAGCGAGGAGTGCTCTCACAATTATTATACAGTCAATGTAAGTGAAAACGGTCTGAAGTGTACTTTACGGATAGTGTAAAAGTTCTCTTTACAATTGCCAAGTGCTTTGGCAGCGGTTTTCCTTTCACATTTTAGTATAACTTTATTAAATGTTGCAAATTGAACCATAGGGTCACATTTTATTTATTTTACGTACGCATTTGCATTGTTTTAAGAGGTGTTAGAATCCTATTTAACACGGCTTTATTGCCGTCCGACCTTCCTCTGATCTACAACGGTAGGGTTGGTAAGTGGCTATTCTCGCCTATGGACATACGCAATCAAACCTAGATAAGATAAGATCACTACCAGAGGTTGACCATTAATGTATTGCTTGCTACCTCTGAGAACTAAGCTGGAACGCTTCGGAAATGTATGTCTCCATTAACATTTCGTTCACAGCGAAAACAGTGCAGGGCTTAACAATGTTATTATTAGGCTAAAGTAGATGTGGTGGTAGTCCTGCTGGAGTGGCAAAGTACCATCTTGTACCCTTCCAATTAAACCAGTATATCGGAACATTAACCACTTTGATTACTGCTTGGGTAATAAGTGTAGAAAGCTTCTCATTATTATAGTTCAACAGACACACAACTGTAAGCGTCTACAAAATCAGTAAATAAACTTAAACAAAACAAGTCGAAGTATAATTGAAGTTAATACCCACAGCTTCCACGGTCGATCTGTTGAAAGTGCGAACAAAAAACACTAGTGAATGGCCAGCTTCGGTTCTCGACGAGTTGAAGATGGCTTTCGGCGGAGCTTGATTTGTTTTCAGTTGTTTGCAGTACGTTTTTATACGAATAGGCAGTAACATTTGCTTTTAGTTTGCTAGTTATTGTTGCGTTGTAAATTAACGTATGTCGTCTTCAACCAATTATTGTCCCATCGCTGGGCACGAGTCTCCTCTCAGAGTAAGAGGATTTTAGGCTATAGTTTACAACACTGGTCATGTGCGAATTGGTAGACTTAACACGTCTTTACGAACTCTGGCGTTCATGCTTCTTCAAGATGTTTTACTTTATCGTGATCTTTTTATATGAGTAATACGGACTTTGAAAAATCAGAGGTGCCTGGTATTCGAACCTCGGGCGTCCCTACCGAAAGGTCAAGTTTTAACAATCGGGCTGTCGCTGCCGTTATGACTTAAGTGCATTTACTTATGAGGTGATCTCTGTCCTCGAGAGTGGCTACACATCTTAGATCGGCTTCAAGTAGAACCCTTGTTCTATGTGGTGTTACAGATTGCAATTTCCGGGCGTTTTCTGTCACGCGTGTTCACATCCACATGCGCGCTCAACCGCACGCATGAATTAACTTGCTGCAGGCTCTTCGCAATCCGTGTGCGTGTGCGTGTAATACGGCAGGATAAAAGATGCATGGCTGCCAGTGAGGCATGCGTGCGGGTTACACGCGCGACGGGAAAAATACTCTGAGTGATAGTGCCATATCTGTGACAATAAAATTGTTATGTTTAATCCGTACCTTATTAAGAGTTTTCAGTAATTGTCCATGCGTTGCAGTACACGTCAGCTGTACCGCTAATTGGACCGATGTACAATTTGCGCTTACTTCATAAGAAAATTGAGTTTTTCCGCTCCAAAACTACACTTTTAATGAGCCCTTTTGTGCCTCACCCCGAGATATAAATAGAATTTCTGAAACGGTTTACGAGTTTCATTCGTAATACAAGTCGCTACCCGCGATTTAATTAGATGACCAAATATTTTCGGTCTAAAACATCACCTTAATCACTCCCCGTTAAAGTAAATTCGAGTACATATCCGATTAAAATCAGTTTAACAGTTCGTAATGTAGTTCCAAATTTGGAGACAATACTTGCATATCTATGACTCTATCTATTATTTTCATAAATGTATGTTTAATTGAATTAGTGTATAATTTTTGAGCACCAAGATTTAATTTTTTTTTTAATTCTTTAAACATGTGAGAAACTGATAATGAAAGGTGGTTTAAAAGTAATGTAAAATTTTTGGCTTGAAGGCGTTTTTCCGTTTCGATGAAAGTATGTAAATGCTAACTGACTTAGTACATATAGGCAACCATATTAATCTTCATTGGTACAACCATAGATACAACAACTATTCCATAATTATAGGGTCAGCCACAAATGTTTTTAAGCAGTAGTGACCAGGTATCCATCAGGTAAGACATTGCTACGTAAGCCATATAAAAAGAATATTCATAATCTTATGGACGTGTTTATTACTTTTGTTTCAAATGTACATAAAGTTACTAAGAAGCGCATTTGTGAAACCTTATGACCGTAATAGGATATGCACTACACCTGCCTATGGCTCTGTTTTGTTAAGCGAAGCGTTGGCTTGGTCTACGTATAAGTAGATAATTAGCAAAACAATTGCTATAAATATACTTCTATAGAGAAAGTATAGTAACTTTTTTATGATATGTGATAGTAAATGATTTTGCAGTAAGTGGCTATTGCCGCCCATGGACACCTGTAATCAACCCCAGAGAAGACTACAGACCTACCTGCGTTGCTACTGAGCTAAAGTAAAGGGTTCTACTATGTTATAATAAAAAATCGTCCATCCATCCATCTATCAGCGTTTTAAGGGCTACTTCTGGACATAGGCGTCGTCCAAAAGTCGTCCTTATTTTGAAATGTTCGTTTTTTTCTGGATTAAGAGTTGTGGTAAGATCGATATCATCGATCTATCTAAGGTCGTTCAAAGATTCGTTTCTGCCCTTGAGGGGTATGTTGGAATAAATGTAATTAACTACTTTAGTCTTAGCACACCTTTCAAACAAAAACACGATAGAAATAAGCTTGTAGGTGCCGACCCCGCAGTCAAACCACGAAAAATTGTACCACCCACAAAATTATACCGTACGACCATTTACAGGAACACCTTAATGAGATCGTTTCTGTTGCTGATGAGGTCACATTATTGTATAATGTAAAGACCACAAATCTGAACAGCCGAGCAGTGTTCATTATGTAGAGAATAGCGGATAATACGTGGGCGGATCACATTTGTATGAAACGACAATGATATTTTAAATGCTCGTACATTTATAGCTGTTATCTCGTTGCATGCATGAAAGGTGGTAGAACCCTCGTATGGTTCGACTCCGGCGGCACCACCGCCACACCTATTTCTGCCTTATAACAGCAATGTTAAGCGCTGCTGCGTTCTGGTTTGAAGGGTGACATTCCAGCTTAGTCCTCAGGGGTAGCGGCGCATCTATGGCTGCCCTCAGGTAGGGATCTAATCTTATCTGGGGTTGCTTACAGATGTCCATGGGCGGCAGTAGCCACATACCATCAGGAGGACTGCATGCTCGTCTGCTACTTCCGTATTAATACATAAAAAAATGTATTTTGAGATGAAGTGAATATAACTTACTGGCATTGATATTTGAATTTCTTTATCTCATTTGTTGAATGAAACCGAAGTGCTCCACTTTTTGCTGTCTCAGACTGAGAGGGGTTTATCCCAGTCAACAACCCCAAGTGCGGATTATTAGCTTTCATACATCTACCAATGACAATGTCTTTTTTAAGAACTCTCAGTCGTGCAGGTTTTTTCACGGTGTTTAATTTCTAATATGTACAATGTATATGCGGATCGACTGAAACTTGAACAATCGGAGGCTGCGTTTCTAACGAGTAATGTTAGTCACATTACTCTTCTACTATAATAATAAGTAGTATAATAAAAGCACTGGGAAATATAAATGTAACTTTTGTCTCTTCTCTCATTTTAGTAGGTATTTATTGTAGAATCAATTGCTTTGTTTTTTCATTTCAGTATGTTTATATTTATGTTTAAAGTTTACCTAAAACACGGTAAACTATTGTCTCGAAAAACGTCGATTATTAGGTATTATTTTTCGAACTTACCCGATATATTGAGTCGTTCCTCGTCATAGTAGTCGAACTTGCGGCCGTCGTCGTC
>DWIJ01000576.1:0-10820 GCA_018248315.1 Chioides albofasciatus
GCGGGCGGCGCGGCGTTCGCCAGCCCCGTGGCGCTCACACCGCCCCCACTCACCGTGTCCGACTTGAAGAACAGCTCGCGTTTACTTTGTAACTGTAAAAGATAAGATATCCTGTTTATTTAAAAAGCTCCGCTCGATCGAATGTAGGACGGACGGCGAGGGACAGTTACGAACTTACGACCCATGTTAACGACCGGTCCCGTGTTTACTAACAACGCGTCGTCGACCCCATGTAACATTTGTAACCGTATTGACAGGCGTATTTCAAATTATTTTATGCAAAGGGGATATAGCTTCATAAAATTGGCATCGGTACGCAATTTTAAGCAACACACAGTAGAAGAATATCACCGCTGAGAACAAGTAATGAGACTCCCGCTGCGAAGTCATAAATTTGCTCTACAATTACGAAGGAGAGAGGTAATATTATTATATAGCGGCGGCGCTTGTCGGTTTATACCGTATATAAGTGCGTGTCGCGAAGTCGGCACAGCCGGCTCCAAGCTCGGCGTCAGATGACTCATCGATACCGATATCAAGGCAAGTGTGTAATAATATAGCAATCTAATATGAGATACCTACTTATAAATACTACAGACTCTACTATAACGCAGCTAAGGGCCTGTTTGTGATTCAACGGATTGACACCTATTTAATCATTGATTGTACCGAATACGGAACACTAAAGGAAAACCTTTAATAAATATCTGGAACAGCGAGTGGCGCCATCGGGGCATTGGTCTTTTTTCGTTGCGATTTCACGAACGAGTCGCCTGCATTAGCACGTATACTTATGTTTTATACTTATATTGGATCCACATGTAAAAGCGAAACCAGCTGTTGATCGCAGCGTATAGTGGCATATTGTAGTTTGAGAATCGAGAAAGCGGTGAGTCACGCGGAACTTATAACCATAACTGCGCACGTGATTCATACTCGAGGAATATCTTAACTAATGAGCCTCAACATACCATGAAACATCACAATTCAAATAAGGCACACTTCTTAAGTATTCCCCAAGATGACAAAGCCATAGGCACATGTTTACGCAATACACGATAACTTGTACCTACCCCTTATGTTCAGATTTAATATTATTCCAAATCAATTTTATAATAATAACCTGTAAATATTTCTGAATACGCCGAATAAACATTAGTATTACTGCAAATTCACTGTTCACCAATTCTGAATAGCATTAAAAGCGTATTTTACTAACATTCATTTCTGAACCGTTTCTATTCAAATGTCGAAAGTCTCATAAAAACTTGAATGATCGTATTGAAATTAGAGCAGTCGACGTGCTAAAGAATGTGTAGGTATCTCAGCAGTTAACATCAATGCTCCCATTGTGGCGCAACAATGCGCTTCAATTATACTTATCACTAGAGATGGGCGACTGCTAAAAAATAAACAATCGATTCTCTCGAGCTCGAATCGGTCGGACGAATCAAACGAAGCAAGAAAATCCAGTTTAATTGATCCGATCTAAATGAATCATTTGAATCCCCTCCAAATGGAAGTTCTGGGTGCATAAATTAAGCATTTGTCTACTGCCTACTGCGTCATGACCGTATACCTATATAACTTTTGGTGTACACTGTACAGATACTCTGTAACTGAAGGGTAAAAGAGTGTCGGTTACACTACACTGCATGGTAGGCATAGTGGCCTACCCAGCGTAATAAATGATAATGGTGTAATGATGAAAGTTATAAAAGCAATCTTGTAGGTACTTTAATATTGCCGAATATCATTAATACGACATTACAATTTATCGAATTTATGTGATCCAAATACGTAATACCTTGAGGATTCGATTGAAACATCTCGATCTACCGAGCGCATCTCTGGTAATCACGGCAAATATTGTAAACTGTAACTGCTATACTTAAGTATAGCAGTCGCGTCAACTTGTGCAGTTTCGCAAAGTACGACGACCGAGTGTACTAGCTTCGGCCCATTCTAATAATATCTACGAACGATCGTCCGACACAATGACTGACCGATGCTAGGACACACTTATATGTAAGGATACTGTTTACGACTTTATTTTACGACCCCAACAGGCTCCACTTTGCTTTACATAAAGTAAACAACTCTAAAAATAATTCTTCATGTAAATGAAATAAAAAAATCGCACCTTCTGTCATGGTCTTTATAATCACGATAATATGAGTGCATTCTGAGATAATAAGTGGTATTTTTGATATAATTAGGAGGTCAATCGAAATGTTTCCTCTATGGAAAAGTTAATACGTGTGTACAAGTGAGGCTTGAGATTAAACTCGCTTAAGCTGTTGGCCTCAACCCTGTTACTTATTAGCTTACTTAGCGGTTAAGGCTTTCGGTAACGACAGTGGGGTCTTTAAAGACTAATTCCATTTAGTTTTATTGCTCAAACGGTCGTCTGTTAAAAAATAGTTGTTTTAAAATTATTTCTAAGTAAAACACCTTTAGTCATGCTAATGTACAATTGAACAAATTTCCATTTCAATGTAAACTATTTCGTATCACTATCAGTACCTTACTCCAGTACCATTTGATCAGTATCGACACTTATAGAACTGTAGAGTTAAGAATATATTGTATTCTATTGAGTCATGTTAAACAGTACCATAAATACTGGGAAAATAAACGTAGTCGATAATAAAACACAAGCCAATGGGGCTTATCTCTAAAATTGGAAAACATAATTACTAATACATAATTACTACCATAATTAATAGTTCGAATATTGCCATATTTACTACTAAACATCAAGAGGGCCTTCCCAATTGCTCGTATTATTGCTCTGATCGTATAATCACAAGTATTATTGTTAGAGCTGCTGATCGTCGTCCGGTGTTTATCAGAGCAAAGACATTGTACTCGTATAGTAACGTAAATAAAATCAATCCAATTGAGCATTGGAAAAGAATTTGTTTGTTTTCACAGGAAGCAAGAGTAAACAACCTACTTTCAACTATTTGTTGATGATATGACTCAAGCCAGATGGTAACGAAGAACTGAATGAACCAAGTCGTCTGTGTAACACTTTTACAAAACCTCTGCTATTTCGGCGTTCAAACAAGTATTATGGTTTAGAACAATTCACGTTCACATCGAATAAAAAGTTGTATTTAGCTAAATATATATGTCGTAAAATATATATCAGTATTATATATTGGAATCCGACATAAATATTAAGAGGAAGATTAAATAACTCTGCTAAAAACACACATTGACCACTGATCTCGAAACACGACGCTAAATGGTCGTATGTAACATAAAAGAAAAAAGCAGCAATTATATTGAAACGAATACTAATATTCAAACATGTTTGTCATAATTTCACGAAAACATGTTCTACACCTTATGGAATTGTAAAATTTCTAATGCGATGCAAATAATGCGATGGAATAACATACGTCGATCGCATTATTTTATGTTTTTTATCTATCCAGTATTCCAAACCTGACTTGTACAATTTATTAACATTAGCTAAAACCTAAGATTTTATTTTTTATCCATCTACTTACTGTATTTTCGTCCTTAATGACACATGCACCAAATAAATCCTTTATATTTTTAAACATAACGGCAAAAACAGACTTTTATATTTACAAGTAGGTATAAAATACACAAATAAATCTAATTACATTATGTATTAAGTGTATGTTCTGACTTCTAATACTGATACTGAAAATATTAATGACCGAACAGGCAAATGATTGTTCACAGAACTGAAATGAATCTTCCTCCTATAACCACATAACATTAAAATGATTGGGTGGGAAATATTCAAAAACAATATATCAATATGGTATTGTTTCCCTATCATGTGCATAAACATAGCTTGTTTCATAATGTAGCCGTCGTATACCTAACACTATGAATCAAACGCCTGATTTCAACATCTTGTTACTTCCCTTGTCGAAAACACAATTCACCGACCAGAACATAAATCGTACTAATTTTTTTAAAGCGAAATTATTTAAATTATTTAAACTTAATTGGACGCGATAATGTTGAGCATGTATTATTAAATCCCATTGCCAACATAGACACAATAATTATAACGGCTTAATCCTATTACACAGCTGGTATATAGAAGTATTGAATCATTATATTTAATGGAAAAAATAATATTTTTCTTCGAATCACTGCAAGATGCATTAGCTAATGACGCGTAGTCTTTATGTATAAGTGGATAGAGTGAATGTCTTAGTGTCAGTTTGTGAATAAAATTCAATACAGTAGCAATTGTAGAGTTCCCGGCCGGCGCCGACGGGGGCCCCTCCTTGGATTATATCGCTAGATGCACGACATGATTATCTTATAGTTGGTGGCGATCATTACACGAATGATTGACTTTAGATTGCATCGATTTTCACAAACACGCATTCTGAAAAAGTCATGTTGTGAATATGTGTGAATTTTACAGTATTATTCAATGTGTAAGAATTCATACATAATTCAAACAATCAATTCAAATATTGTTTCTAAAGATTCATGCGAGAGTTATTGCGTGTAATATTCGCTTTTACCATAAAACTCCGAAACGATTTGATAAGTAGTAGGTACAACAGTTGTAAAACTTAACTCGCCAAATAATATCGAATATTAGAAGGAATACACCGAAAGAAACGTTTCAACCATGATTCATGGTACTGAATAATATCTTGAACTCAATAATACTCAAATGGGAAACACGGAACACCCGAAGAAATCACATTAAACAAACCTATTTTCAAGGAATTATTTTCCACTAATGATTACATTGTATTAACAGTATAATGCAATTAACAACGCTCCTTTTGCGCACGATTGTAGTCCTATTTGTCTAGAATTACACGTACACGAGATAGGTAGTCATATTATTATACGTAAGAACGACAATGATTTGCGTTAAACTTTCATAGTTTGATCATCATGATTAAAATTTGAAAAAATAATTATTAAATATAATCAGTCGGTTATATAAATCTCAATCGGTTAAGGTATTACGAGACTTCACTGACTTGTATGTATGAATAAACTATATTCAGTCGGATTGCTTCTTAAAGTCAACAGTAATTTGATATCAATCGTACTATATAGTATCGTAAATATAAAACTAAGAATAAGCTGATACAGTCTATGGTATATTATTAGAAATGATAAAAGTAGATCGAATTAAGCGTTCAAAAAAATTAAATAATGCAAATGTGTGTGTTAAATGGCCCACCTATGTAGAGATAGCTGCAATCATTACACGCGTGATTGACTTCGATTGCATACCCGGCTCTACGCCCCATATTAATTGGATGAGAAATACAAATGTCACGGCTCACTCAAATCCCGGTTATGTCTATATCATAATAGCATCAGAGCAACTTTCCGCATCAATTATTATTGTACACACCATACTCTTTGATTATATAGAGTTGAAAGATAAACGAAGGACATTTTTAAATTTATGATAACTCATGCTCGAAGATAATTAAGTAAAAATCGCAAATATTAATAAAAAGTGCATAAAATAAAGCACATAGCGCTGGCGATCTATCTTATGAAACGCGGATTTGTTTGCAAGATTACACTTATTTTTATAAGTGTAATCTTGCAAACATTTTTAACATAATTTTGTTAACATAATTTTTAGGTGTTTACAATGATAGTTGAATTCTGAACGCCCTACTGAAATAAGTGCCACATGTTACCTGCCAGCTTGTATAAGAGACGGATTAAATATATAATTGCGTATTATTTCCTATTCCACAGACTTGACTCACGCGTATTTTTGGAGATAGCCCGTCTTGTTTCTGACCTATTCGAGGTTCTTCCTCATTAGCTCCAACCGGTCGTTGCGATCCTGTCCGATGTGGACATACGTAGGTACGTATCCAAGAAAATATGCGTGACTCAAGCCGTTCGACATTAAGGATTACGAAATCATGATAATGTAGCTATTTACTACATTCGTTGGTAAAAGAACGTTAAATTTAAATCCAAGTACAACCTAGAGTTTTTTATTTCAGTTATACAGAATTATTTCTATATGTAAAGAGTAAATCAATTAAGTTTAGAAAAATCCAACCATGTTCCTTATCGCTAACACAGTGTGAAACAAAACGTTACACATACTAAATTAATTATGAACAGTAACAACCTTGTAGATTAAGAAAAAGTGGTGATAATACCAAAGTACTAGATACTACATAAATATGAGAAAACTTCAACATCGGCACTCGATCTGAATGGGGCAAAACAAAAAACAAAATTACCAGTACACGGAAACACGATTTACCGAGTAATTCTGGTCCGAACTCCGAACACCACGGGCCCGGGACTATGACTCATAGATCTTTTGATACAGACATAGTTAAAGTATGAGTCCATGACTAGCCCACGATTACAATTACGATTCTCTAATTCGATGGGATATGAAGGGGAAGGTAAGGTAATCCACATCACATGTATAACGTTACAGTTATTTCTAGGAGACCGCAAATTTGTTCTTGCTTTTGGCTTTTGGGACTATTAAACGTGAGGTAATGTTGTTTGGATGTGTATAATTAAGTAACCGAAAAAACTTTTATGTCACAATATCTAATCAAATTTAGTAAAAGCATTTGAATGGATATCAATACAAATAAAATCAATAAAGTGCCATAATGGAAAAAGGATAATGTATCTCGTGATACTCTTTTCTTTTCTAATAACGCATTAATAATATACGATATTACTTCACAATTATATAAGAAACAGCATAGATATGTGTATGTCACCATTGTTACTATTCCTAGAGTTGAAATAAATATCCGTTATGCGACATTCTATAGCCGCGTCCGTTTCCAAAACAACATCGCCGTTTCTACGGGAAGTAAACATTAATGGGCAAGTGCACGTGAGTTAACTAATAGGTAGTGGACGAGGTGGCGAGCATTATATGAGCTAGAGTAGACACTGCCAACACAGGTGCTTTGTGCTCGCCATAACTATTTATGCGCACACTGGACTAAGTTACGCTTGACCAATTAACTTGAAAGTTACTGGCATTGAATAAACTGCACGGGAACGATAACTATGCTATTATGTCATTATCCAAGGAATTATTTCAAAATCAACCCTTTTCTAAACTATTACCATCTCTTTTAATGGACACGAGCTTTATTGACATCAAAATATGACGTACCCATCAGTTTCCTACAGAAGGCCTTACAACAAATTAAATTATATTCACGTCTTATATGGACGTATTTCCAGTACGATATAATAACTAGCAACTAAAAATAATACTGTTATCGTAAACAAACTCACTAATGAGTTCGTGACTAAAGGTTAATAATGAGACAAATTTCTATTTTTAATTAGTAGCTACTGGTATTTCAATAGAACTATATTTTACTAGAAGAGCACACAATTTGTATAGCAATTTTACAAAGAAACAATTCTCAAATAAAAATATAATTGCAAATAATTTCCACATTTGAGACGAAAATTCTACAAGTAAAATATGAATAGGAAATCTAAAACGAAATCCCTTATGCCACTTGTACTATAAAAGTTGGCAATCAGATTTAGGTACGTATATCACGCAATTGTAATCTGAAAAAAGATCTTACAGTCAGTACAGTCAGGCTAATAAAATCGATCGACGAGCAACCACGGCAAAGGATACCTACATCAGACTAAATACTCGCCACAAACTTGATACTGGCAGTTTTATCGCACTGATTTCACTGCATATCGAAAGACGATAGCTGTAATTTGGGTCGACGTCAGTTCATTTAACATTACTTTCTCTACACGGATTCTCCGTAGCTGTTCACATACCTAGTTATTTCCCAGGCATTTTACATTGTCAACGCTTGAATGAAGTAAATGCATTTGTAATGCAGTTTTGTGTGATTGGAACAAAATTTCTCTTGCTGCCTGTAATCTATAACTTACATTTATTAATCAATGTCTATTATGATATGAACATTATATAAGTGACACAATCTTAAAGCAAATTTTATATTATGTGAATTTTAAAGCTTTCGCGCCTTTCATATTTTACAATATTATCATATTATATCAAAGCGTGTGACAAAATGATCACCATAGCTTTCTGCTGTGCAAGGAGATTGATTGTATACCGGCCAGATGGAAAAATGAACGATGCATTTAGACACCTATACTGCTTCTGGATATTTGTGTAGGTACTCTCCTTTGTTTGTGTCTATGGCACCCACAACATAGAATACTCCTGCAAGTTTATTAAATGAATGCACTTAGGCTCTTGTGGGCGTAAGATGCTCAAGCGTAGGCAAAACCGGAGTAGGGGCGAATGGAACGAGTTGATTGGGTTAAGTTGGTAGAGGTGAGCACAGTGCACAGTACAATGGAATACGAACACTTAATTTATTGCAGTGAAAATCGCGAAGGTAAATAAAAGTTGCACTGTTTATCACAGGCAAGAAACAAAAGCAACAACTGTGTCTGAGAGCAATAAGTTGATTACATTTAATAACTATTCCAATTCTCAGACACACATTAACATTTTTTGTAACTAACTTTACAGGGATCATTACGTTGGCTTAGATAACTACTTGATAAGAAAAACTAATTGAACGTGGGATGAGGTGCAGCAACTAACTAAGAGTGACGTAATATAAGATAAAACATGGCTTTCGTTGCTGCGGTCTAAACAATTCGAATTTATATTTTCTTAAAAATTCTGTGCGTTTTATTTTTATTTTACATGATATTCTTATTTAAAGCCGTCGTGGACCCTATACAATCAGGATTCTCTCGGATGCAATACGATGCACTCTGACGCTTTTGAATTATTCATACGATAATGTGATACAATGACAGAACGATCCTGTTTAGATGTAGGTATCTACTGAGTCTTACAATGGGGATACTTGTCGTTGGCAACATCATCATTGACATAAAACTTGAATACACTTACTATACAACGGACTTCCTTACGCGGCTCCGCTCAAATGTACTCCCTATAAAGTCATTCACGTCTTGTGTGAAAGTAGTTTCGGCTATAATTTGGCACTGAGCAAATAAACAAAAATCATTTACTGATGAGGTTGAAAAATGGCATGTGTTTCCAGAAACAGGAACAATGGCCAGCACCAGTACTAAAACCTTCACAGGATAGGCAGAGCAAATCAGTTTTGTATTCGCAAATTTGACTGTCACACTAATAAAATCATGACTTTTATAGTATTTCTACACTGATAACTTAAATTTAGAATAACAACAAAGCAGTCTGAAAACCATTTACGGCCAGTGAAGGTATCTTAAGACAATTACGACAAGCAAACACAGTTAGGACACGTTGTTCCGTTAGAATTCTATTGCATTATTGTGTTGTTCCTGTGACCATGGGAATAACTGGTACAAAATTGGACATCTGACCGTATCTAGCGCTCCTAAACGTAACAGTAATACGTCCGCCAGAAAGATCCTGCGACCACCTTCAGTCTTCATCACCATAATGGTAACAATTGCATTGTCATAGGACTTGTACGTGTGCCAAATATCTGCTCTTTCGGGAGCGAGTTTATATAAGATGTGTTTATGCAAATATCATGCACTTTCCAGTCCAAGATTACCACATCATTGCATTTATCTGACATTAAAACATTCATATTATATAATTACGATTATGCTTATGGTTAATAATTTGCATAAATAATTCAATTAAAAACTATGCACGTCGTATGATTGGATATTTATTACCTACATGAGTTGAATTTGAGTCTCATTATGCTTGAAAGGACAATGAAACATGTTTAATTGGGGTTAAATTAATTGCCATCTTAATTAACAGCGCGAACGGTAGTAGCTGTTACGTAGGAACCCTGGAAAGGTGTTTAGGTTAATCATATTATTAAGGTAACTGCCTGTTGCCTATAATTAAAACACCCTTAATAACAACATGAGCGTCTATCGCATCCTAAAATAATTTAGTGACATAACAATCCACACAGTTTTAAACAGTTCTTAAAATATTACAGGGACGACGACAATAATGGACGTGCCGCTATATTTTAGGCAGGAGCTATTTAAATATTATGTTCGGTACTTTACCAAGCTAAACGATAATAAACGTTATCAATGAACAATCAATGAACCAGTTTTTCACGAACGCTCAAAGCGGTAAAGGAAATTTCCCGTGTTTGGTGAGTCAATTGCATTAGTGAGCAATTGAAACAAAATAAACATAAATTTAGTTTACATGAGATAAAGCAAGTCAGTAAATATTATCGTCGTCGTATAGTTGATAGACTACTTGCGGCTTGCGAGACACATTTACCACTTATAGATAAAGCAACAAGCCAGGGCGCCAAATGCGGCTGGCTTATTTTACCACCTATCATTAATTGACTCTATTAATAATTCATTATTGACAACTTTTCGCGACTCTACCGGCATGTCAACAATTATTGTCCCACTACTGGTACGGGTTTCTTTCATAGAATAAATATATGTAGTTTTAAGGTTAATAGTTTTCCGCGTTTCTACTGTGAAATCACCATTTTCACTCCTATCTCAGCCTTATTATCGGGTGCTCTTTCTGCTTGAAGTGTACTTAGACCTCAAAGAAGCAACACACCAGTTGCCTAGTTCAGACAAAACTTAAAGGACATAAATTTTAAATTGTGGTAGACATCATCATTTGTTATCAGTTACTAAAATTTACGATTGAGTGCCACTACCTTTCATTAAAATATACCCTCGGCAAATATCAAATTATAGACTTCACACTTTGACAACCTCATGGAGAACTCTCAGGGATATTAGTTTCCTCGCGATATTTTCCTTCAACGTGACAGCAAGTGATAATATAA
>DWIJ01000577.1:0-10820 GCA_018248315.1 Chioides albofasciatus
AAGACGAGCATGCAGTCAGTCTGATGCTAAGTGACTACTGCCGCACATGGACATCTGTAATAACTCTAGATAAGACGAAAGTCTTACGCGAGGTCGACCACAGATGCGCTGCTTCCCCTGAGGACTAGGCCGAAATGCCTCGAAAAAGTATATCTCCCTTAGAGTTTGACCCTCCAAACCACAAAGTGACTGCCTTTTTAATGTCAACGTTAAGGAATAATAAGAATGAAATATAGTAGGTATGAAGGTGGTGTCGCCGGCGTCGAACTACTGAAAGTTCTACCTCATATAATGTATGTAGGTATATACATACCTACATGTGTCATCATCTCTTTATTTTGTTTATTTTGATATCTTAAAAATATAGAAAATACCAAATAATAGAAAACTATGGCAAACAAGCGCACTGCTCCGTATAGCGAAATTTAATTTGGTTAAATAAAGGTGGTACCTAACTACCTACCTACACGCTCGAAGTTGGCTAAAACATTAAAAGTTACTTTTGATGATCACACAAGACATTCTATTCAATTGTCGAGGACTTGACTGCACGCGAACTGGCACTTATCCTCTAGCAGCTAAATATTTTGAATCAATAACGCAAACCAACGGGCCCGTGTTCCGTCTCCTAGCAATATAAAAGCGCAGTTGAGGAAAACACTGAAAGCCGCAATTGACTTTTCACCTCACGTGAGGGCACTGCTGTACATACAGTAGGTACAGTAAAAACGTTTGTTTTTTGAATAGTTTTTCGTTACTTCACAAGTGTAGTGAAAATCGATTATGTGCAAGTGAGTTATTAAGCTTTGTCGTTACAAACGAGCTACAGTTAAATTAAAAGCTAATTGTTTATGTAACTAAATGACATAACCGAGTGCGGTTGTTTAAACATGTAGCGAGCAATGAGTACGGACGCGAAACGGACGTGTTTTACACATTTTCTTGGTATTGTTAGAGGATACGAAACATTCATGAGGTGGGTGTGGTTTCATTATATTTAAAATTTACGTACCCGCTACCTTTCAAAGAGATTAATGATCGTACATCACACATCATCGATTTTACATTGTGAATTAATGATTTTTTAAAATACTGAGCTAAACGAATACTAATCGTATTAGTTTATCATAGTTAAAAAAATAAAGGCTAGTCGGTGCCGGTGACGATCTCATTATAATAAATTAATTAACTCTTAGAAAATGGTTTATGTGGCACTACTTTGTCTTTTTGACTTTAATGTAACTTAGTTTATACGAGTAGCAAAATATCAGATACAGTCCTGTATGAAGTCGCTTATATGTATGTATTTCATAAAAAAAACAACACGTGGTTACATATCATGTAATTCAATTCTATCTTACTACTTTAAACATCCTGTACAATATGACTCTTTTTGTTACCAGTTTGTCTCCGGTGAAAGATGAGAAGAAGAGGCCGGGGGACAAAGGCATCTTCCTGGTGAACATGAAGGAGAAAGACCTCCAGGAAGAAGAATATGAGCCCTACGACAACCGCGTCGTCGACCATCCAACGACGTAAGTATCTTACACAAAAATATGCGTGAACTGAATTCGACCAACTAACTTAATTTTGTTTAAATATGTTTTTGCTTATAGGTAGGTAGATAAAGTTATTGTGTCGTCTCATTTATCAGTTTGTCAATTTCATTTAAGTATTTCAATAAGCAGATAGCCAAAAGAATAGACAAATAACAATTATTAAGTAAATGTACCTATATAAGGTGCACTGGGGCTATTGCATAAGAAACTAATGTAATTATAATACTTTTAACAGACTTTCACAAACAACACCATATATTTTATGATATTAAAAATAAGTTTCATTTTAATATTAAAACATTAATGTCGCTAATTAGACTAATATTTTCTGGTGGAAAAAAGCATTTTGTTTCGCAGACTTCTTGAAACTCTCTATCGCGATATATTGACTACTGAGGTGTTTCGTCTAGCAAAAAAAAACATTTTCTTCTTATTTTTTGACTGCGGTCGTTTGTGTGCAACATTATCGATTACGATAATTAAAAAAATTTATACGCTAGCTTATTTCAAGTTACATACATACAAACATTTACCCCACCAAAAACGTGACATGGAGTTCTTGCAACTTACATGTACCTAAATTGCAATTATTAGTAAGATTTATGTAATAAATTTAACTTAAATGTCTTGAGTATATTCTAAGATATTCTGAACATCATAAATCGTAGTAAGTAAACTAAAATCATTGCATACTCTATTTTATAATGTTTGATACAGTATTTATTAGAGTGCTCCTAAACTAGTCTACATAAATTCTTAGTTGTTTATAGGTATCTGTTTAAAATTTATTTCAACAAAATTTAATTTTATTATCTAGTGGTATTGTTTAAAATCGTGTAATATTGTGTCATTTTGGTTATAGTCTAGTTTTAACCTAAAAGCCCGACTAAGAAGTAGGTACATTTATATTGTACAGTTGCATTTACCGCCGATGAGGCAAATGCAACTATTGCTACTTTTATCCTAAAATCTTATTACTATTCTTTAGTTATTACTTTGTTTTACAATAAATAATTCAAAAAACAAACAGTATTGGTTATGTTATATTGTAATAACATTACATTTACAGAAATATTGCATAGATACTCAAATATTATGATAGTTCAAAGTTGGACATGCATTTCTTTGTCGCAAGAGCCGCGGTAGACCTTATTACTATTCTTTTATATTTAATTATATCGAGTTGTAAATTTCATAATTTTATTACCTCTCTTTCCTGTCATAACCTTCCTCCTGCAGAACGTAAGACGTTATTAATTATGCATGACCTTTTCAACATTTACTTGGATGTTGCTTGTCTCACTGTTTCACATGCAAAAGTTCGAGATACGATACAATAGAGCGGTAGTATGCCCTAGCCAGTCTACGTTTAACGTTTAAAACCCCAGGCTTCCAATTAACTGAAGGAACATGAACCGATTAATGTCATTTTTTAAATCAAACATCTCCTCCTACAGGATATTTTAAGTTCGGCATTTGTCTGTCCCAGTGTGGTAGCTGACCACTACGGCATAAATATTCTGAACAATTCCCCATTCTGACAAAGTACTATAATGCAAGTAACGTATCAATGATAATTGATAATTGAAAGGTAGGTACACTGCAGTATGTGTAAGTAGGTAAATGCGGGTAAAGATAGGGTTTTTTTAAACCTATACTTAAATCAATATCTTGTGAAATCACAACATTATTCCATAATATCACTACTCCATTCACATAGAATCGTTTAAGTCGGATTAGAAGGTTGTCATACTCTGAGATGCATTAAGAGAAGTGCGAAAGCGTTATGTAGTTTCAATAATTATCTCACAGCAACCGGTCTAATTTGGTAGTTTCTCGAGTGTCTTCATATTATGTGATAATTATTATGAATATTACTTACTGTATACCATTAAATAATTCCCTATTTCATGCAGTATCAATAAAAATACCTACCTACTCATTGCCGGGAAGAATCTGTTGAAAACGATTGCCGGGTCAGGAGATCCAGGAAAGAGGAGCATTGCATGTAACTTTCCCCCAAAACAATTTCATGTAGAAAATTTATAAATTTTAACCACATATTTCGAACACTTCAATTAGGTACATTTTAGTGCCTACGTGACCTACAAATTATTGATTTGATCGCTACTGCGCTTCTATGGTTAGGATACATACATTTTTAATAGCGCGAGAATAATTGTATAACATTAGGTGTACATAACGTAGGTAGTATTAGTAGCTTTCAATACGATTAATACTATCAGTCGTCAAAAAATTACAGTCCCACTGGTGGGCATGGGTCTCCACTAGGTCTCCACGATGTAAGGATTGTATGTACGCTATTGTTACGTAGGTACGCTGCCATATGTGGGTTGGTAAACTTCAGTGAGATTCTTTTTTAAGAACTCATAAGGCATGCATACGATGTTTTACATTTACGTTTCAGCTTGTGATTATTAATTGTTACTACCTACACAATTAACTAAAAATATGAGGTGCTGGAATTCTAACCTCGTACTAGCCTTTTTGCTTAAAATAACCATTTAGCGTTTCACACGTATGCTTCAATAAGCACAATTACTTACAAGTATCTACAATTACTTACATGTACCTTTGTACTTGTCAAGCAGCACACCGATTTTTTTGCAAACTTTATAATCCTTAAAATTTCGAAAATACAGTTATGTCTAAATTTTCACAGAAACTCAATACAAGGCATCTTATTTCAACCTTCGGTGAAACTTCGGTCAGAAAGCACCTTGACCTGAAGAACATACATAAGTGTCATAAATTTATAGCTCATTGTCCGATGATTCAAGCGCTGGCCTCAATAACACTCGTTTCCTCTTCCTGAGTACCGAGCAAGTAGCCCATACGTGGGGAAATCAAGGACTTTCCTGCTAAACTAGAACCACTTTAATACATAAATGTTAAATTATGATAACTTCGCTAGTTGTTTGTTAAGAAGGAAAATAATTATTTATAAGACAAAAATAACCACCGACACCGTGTTCAAGCAATTAATTAAACTATCTCCAAAGCAACAGGAAGCAGAGATGGAAATACCAGACTATTTAAATTTATGTAACGAGATTCCTAGCCTACTCCACACTACTACCTATATGCAATTGCCAATCAATCACCAATACAACACATCAATACTTCTGAAGTCCATACTACATACCTAAATACCTACTATGTATACTTCAATACTAATATAATAAAGAGGAAATATTTGATTCTTTTGTTTATTTGAATCGAATAGGCTCCGAAACTACTGGATCGATTTGAAAAATTGTTTTATTTTTTAGAATCCTACATTATTCCCGATGAACATAAGCTAGGTATATTCTATACGAGAAAAAAATGGGCATCCGCGTGAAAATTCAGACATTGTAACCCAACAAGAGAAGTCGTGGGTTCTGTTTGTTTATTACTTATATAATATTTGAAAATTAGGGAACCAGTAAAATTTTTAGAGATAAAGCTGACTTACATTGCAATATCTATGGACTCAAGCCTGAATGGGCAATACACAAGTATACGTATTGTAAAGAAGTCAGCAGTTTTTTGTATGTTTCATTTTTTATGAAAGCATGTAATCATCGAAGCACATCAATCTTCTACTAACAGTGCTCAGGCTTTTCCCAACATTATTGGAAACTTAGATATATTTGGGTCTACTAATTTGGAACCTATGGTATTTCCCGGTCCGGGCAGTGTAATCGTACAATGTTGAATAATTATATCGACATTTGCCTTAATCACCGATACAGGATCGACATATGTACACACTATACAATTATTAAGTATAATCTCGTTTTCTCATCAACATCAACACCTCTCTGATTTAATTTTTTTTTTCAAGAAATTATCTACTTGCGTAACTAAAGATGTTAATGTGATGTTAATTTCATTAAGCATTTTGTATTTCGATAAGGCCACCAAGGCCGCACGACTCCTCGCACCACGCGCAATGAATTCTATCTGAGTAATTCGCTTCTAGGGTATAATTATCGCCCCAGAGCCTCATGCATATTATAGTGCACGTTTAAATTACGATGAAATGGCAAACAAAATCGTCAAGTTACATTATCAACGTGCACACGTCAGATTTATTCCAATGAACAAGTGCATTAAAGTGACAATTTAGTATTACTAGACATATATTATACTAATATATTCATATTTCCATACCTACCTGGGTATATAGAAATACTAGCAGAAATCTTCAGAAGTATTATGTTCATTTCTTTTTCTCCTATCACTCACAAGCTGATAGAAATGTTCGTATTCCACTCACGTGCGATCATGACGATGTCCAAGGAAGATTTGCAAGTTTCAAGGCAACTTAAGTGTTCTAAGGACTTGCCGACCCGCACAATCCGTGATCTGTTTGCAAATTCTACTTTTGGAAGTAGGTATAGATTGTTTGCTCGGTTAACAAGATTTTAAAATTTTCATAAACTTCATGTTTTTTTCATAATCAGAGAAAGAAAACCATCTGGTCAATTTCATATTATGACTAAAATTAAACCCATTAGCAAGATATAAGCTTAGTCAGAAATAGAGACGAATTCAACGAGTTTTTGCCCTTAAAACGGCAGGAAAAACTTTTCTATGAATAAAATAGAATGTGGTAAAATAGACTATCATGGACTACTTAAATAAAAACTAAGTTTAACAATGAATAATTATTTCCAGGAACACGGAGACATTGCTGCATTTGCTGAAAGGCAGCTTAGGGACGGGCATCCTGGCGATGCCGCACGCGTTTGCTAAATCCGGCTATGTGGTGGGAGCCATTGGCACCATCGTGATCGGCGTGCTGTGCACCTACTGCATTCACGTGCTCATAGATTCGTGCTACGTGCTGTGCAAGAGGAGAAAAGTGCCGTCATTAACGTACACGGCGGCCGCTGAAGCCGCACTTTCAGAGGGCCCAGACTGGTGCAAGGCCTGTGCACCGTATGCTGCGTAAGTTGATTCTTCTATAATACCTTATGAGAAGTCATTGACATGTGTTTAATATCTTTTATACAAAGAGATTAAATATAGTTAATGTTTCTGCTTATCAATACGTAGTATGGTATTGTTGGTAAGCTTTACTCAGTTAACGTATGTTAAACTTTAAATAACAGATATCCTATTCCATTAATTTTACTACTACATTCAGGTACATTAGGAGTATCTACTTACTTACAATTTACATTTGCTTAATTTACAACCGTATGAAACGCGTCATTGGAAATTATTATATTAACTACAAATTCTCAGAATTGTCGAAGGAATGATAAATATACGAAGTAGCTAGCATATTGTAATGGTGGCTATAAAGTGAAAATCCATGAGTTAGGACCACACAGAATGCAACCCGCACTCTCTAGGTCAGCGGGGCTCAAGACACGGACACGCATCATGCAGTAATATATAATGGTCGGTTTCTCGATTAAATGTATTCGCGATTTATGATCCCTATTCTCGTGACATTTTCAATACGTAAATGCTCTATCTCATAGAAATTTTATTATTTGGTCTCTTGAACTCTTGGGAGAATACCAAGACAATTTTCCACCGTTGAAATATAAAATTACTGACAGTTACTGAAGTGCACATTTTTGTCAAAGTTCAGTTATATAAGATAGTATCTATATACATACAAACATTACATTATCTTTCATTGCCGATCCATCGGTCGTCAGCCTTCAATTCCTTATTTTGTTACAGGCACGTGGTGAACGCCTTCTTGCTCATCTACCAGATTGGTACCTGCTGCGTGTACGTGGTGTTCGTATCAGAGAACATCCAATCAGTGATGATCAAACAGTTCGGAATTCAAGTGGCCGTAATAGAAGTGATGCTTTGGATCTTGCTTCCTCTGGTTCTCATCAACTGGGTTCGAGACCTAAAATACTTAGCGCCGTTCTCAGCGATTGCCAATGCTGTCACGATTGTCAGTTTTGCAATCATCCTGTATTACATCTTCAGACAGACACCGACCTTGGAGGGAAAAGTTCCCGCAGGAAAAATTGGCGACTTCCCACTTTTCTTCGGAACTGTACTCTTCGCGCTGGAAGCCATTGGTGTGGTAGGTTATTGTTCATATAAAAAGCTCATGTTAGTCTACCCCAATATCAAATTTCTATTCGGAAAATCAGAACTCTACCTGCCTGTATCACTTTCATAATTTATCTTCTTTATTATGTAGTTATTTTTATAGATTATAACTAGGTCTTATTTTTTGACAAATAAATGAATGGTTTTTCCATAGACTTGGACTTTTATCGCTATGATTTGATTCATGTAGTAGCTTATCGATATAAGCATACTGTGATTAAATGATGCGCAAATTAGCGACATAAGGGCCATCACCTATGAAAAGACCTAAAGTTTTGGACTACACACCGACTCATAAGACAAAACATTTTTTTAAATGTTGAGTTCTAACAGTACCTCTAATGTTTCTTGCAGATTTTACCATTAGAAAATGAGATGAAAACACCCAAAGACTTCGTGGGTAAATTTGGAGTCCTGAACCGTGCCATGATCAGCATTATCATACTATACGTTGGCATGGGTCTTTTCGGTTATCTGCAATACGGGATCAACTCTAAAGGCAGTATCACACTTAACTTGCCATCAGAGACTGAAACGTGAGTATCATAAATTTCTTAGTGATTTATAAACGATACTTATACCTTTTCAAGGTTTCCTTCATAAAGCTAAAATTAGGGCAAATCGAAATTATAACTGCTATTTCGAACGGAGCAATTGATCGATATTACGTCTTCACCAAACGTAGGTAGTTTTTATCAATTATCAAAAGCTTCTTTTTAAAGAAAAAATATAATATATTTTACTTGATTTTAATTTGCGTCGGAAGTATAAGTATATGACATATAAATGTTAAGGTACACATTGTGTACCTTAACATTTAGCTTTAACTCTGTTTTTCTCTCTCTAAATCTATATGTTAATTGCAGTTTAGCCAGCGTGGTCCAATGCCTGCTGGCTTTCGCCATCTTCATCACACACGGCCTCGCCTGCTACGTGGCTATTGACATTCTGTGGAATGAGTATGTCGGCCAGCGCCTGCTGAACAGCTCTCACAGGCTTATCTGGGAATACTTGCTTAGAACCATCATAGTATTAGTCACATGTAAGTATCAATAAGAATATCAAAGCGATTTGATGTATGCTTTGCATAAGAGTACCTTTCTAACTAGCACGTTTTACAGTCGGAATAGCAGCGGCCGTGCCGGAATTGGACCTGTTTATCTCGCTCTTCGGTGCGCTGTGCCTCTCGGCACTCGGCTTGGCCTTCCCAGCCTTCATTCAGAGCTGCACATACTGGTACTACGTGTCTCGTTCGGAGCGAATCCGTATGATTGTCAAGAACACCATAGTGGTCATCTTCGGCGTGTTGGGGCTCGTCGTCGGAACCTGGACATCGCTCGAGGGTATCATCGTGAAGTTCTCCGGCGGCGCCTACAACAACGTCGTGAATGCAACTGAGGCCACATTCGCTAACGACACCACCTTAGCACCTTGAAACTGGTCCGCCAGGATAGTGTCAGTGCCATTATGTTATAGAACCGTCCGTGGCATAATTATAAGTACAATGTAGGCATTCTTATTGGTGGAGATCGGTCAATTCAATGACGAGCTTCGAAGTTTACGTGGCGTTAAAACTGTGCTATATATTGTGAAAACGAACTTCTCCGAGGATAGTTACGCAGATGCCTACTTTTTACTTAGGAATAAAATTTGATAATATTGTGTTTATTTTTATAAGTAGGTATGTAACTGCTTTATGTGCAACGGTTAGCTGTATTATTAAGAGATGTATTTTATGATTGTTGAGTGGTTGAACTTTATTAATACTAAGTAGAAAATGACAGATGTACGGCGTGAGGACAGGGCAGCAAGTACATTCAAATGCTATTTATATGAAAAAAAACGAATAGGCACATTCATATGACGGAAATCAAAAGTAAAAAGAAATATTCAGTTACCAATTTGCATTATTTCCGTGTATGGTTTTTCTGCATCAATAACTACTTTGTCCTGCGCCAACATACAAGCTATAATTACTAAATTATATTTATAATTACTTTTAAAAAGGTTAAGTAATTTTACTAGTGAAATTATGAAAACCTACAATCCTACGACAGTGAGATTCTATGTCAAGTGAAGAATGGCATTTTGTTAGTGTAAGTACCTAAGGTAAAAGTACAACGAGAACATAATAATGTACAAATGTTTAGCCAATAAACAGTAATGTGTAAACACAGAACAATTTATTGTCGTTTAAGGCAAATTATATTAAATCATATCTATTTTATGACCTCGCGAAATTTGTTACCGAAATGATTTTACGATTGCTTTGGAAATGTGACCGGATAAAAATATGTTTAAAACAAATAGTACCTGCGAATTAAGTACGTATGTAATGTTTTATTCACTTCATCTTTGTTTATGTTAGTAAAAATATATACTATACTATGTATCATTTTCTATAACAATTATTTGATTCGATGGTCCTCATAGTGAAAACTATTTCGAAATAATATCAAACTCGTAAACCTTCTCTGTTCGAGACAGTTCAGAATCACCATTATATTACTCGCAATTAGCACATAAAGAACCTGTATGATAGTTATTTAGTACAAGACAAGAGCACATTGAGAACCATTGGCCAGTGAGCTGTCCACAATTGCCAACGAGCATCCGGTCACGACGGATATAATCTGTGATGTTGATAGCTATAAATATATTTATTAGGAATTTATTTTTGGTTAATTATGTTGTGTAACTGATTATTTTGTGATGTGTTTTACACGTCGGTGATATTGTGCTCAGAGCGATGTTATGGGGTCTAATCCCACATTATTAAATCGTAATCTAACATTTAGCTTTTTTATTTACCCCTCAAACGTAAGTACAAAAGCTTACATACCTAAATATTTTATGGTGTTTTGCGGAGAATTTCAAAATCAAAGAAAATTTTACGATATTGCAGTGTAGTTTATATAGGATATCCTCAAGCAAATTTCAAAAATTAAAGTCAGAATGTTCATTTAAAACAATATTATTTTCATTAAAAACAAGGCACTCCCAAAAGTTACGCATGCTCCTAAAACTTACGTCATAACATAATTATAATATGTTTTAATTAAAAACAATGTGCATTGTACTAAATACTTAAAATAATACCTTTATAGCATATATTTAATGCTTACTTTTATAAACAACTGCTGTGTAAAGATTTTAAAAGAA
>DWIJ01000578.1:0-10816 GCA_018248315.1 Chioides albofasciatus
CTTATATTCATTTAAGATTCAAATTAATTATATACATAACATATTTATACCAATAATATTACACGTATGCCTAGTACGGTCGGGTAGTAGGCGCCGGTGACCGATACACAAATACATGGTAAAAATAAATATTTTTTCGCCTGTCATCTGATTCCTTAACAAATGATTCAACAAGGATTTCAAAGGGCAATCTCGGAGATAATGGAAACTATTTTTATCCCAATTAATGTGAGGTAAATGCAATCAAACCCGTGCGTTGTAGATACGTTAATAGTCCTACCTACGAGTAAGTTGACGACCTTCGAAGTAGAGCATGGCCACACCTGAGAGACGAGAGTCGTGGCCAACAAACATCTAAATGTTTAATTTAGATCTTTATCCTGTGACTGAAAGTTTGTACTGGGCGTGTCTACTCCCTATTTTACGAAAGAGACCTTTACTGAGACAAAGTCGTAGACAAAGTAATTCGAGTTCAAAGTTTAAATCCGCGTTAAATCGAACACAGGCAAAAAGCGATTCTCAAATATTTCACACGTAAATAATCCTATTTTTCTCGGCTGACTGAATCATCATGACATTCCATCCGTTAAATTCATGCGTCCGCGTTAATCAGGCGAAGTGCGTGCTCGTTTATCACTTCATATCACAACAAAAATAACTACGTATTATGAATATTTAAATTAAATTTATCGTTGTTTCATTCGGAGCGGATTTCTGTCATATCCGGGAGCACGTCCCTTGATTAAAATATAAATTACGAACTGTTGCACCCTCTGCCCCTTGTCATAAGCACGTTGGAATTTTATAACCGCAAAGAAATGAAACTGCACAGAGACTAAGACGCGAGGCGGTAAGATCAAATACTATATTATGAGAAAATATCGGTACGTACTAACCAAATATTAAAACGAAATAAGCAAAGCAATACACAATTGAATAATTGATTCAAGCGCATGTAATAACAAAGAGCAAATAAACGTAAAAGTAGCTTCAAGAAAACAATTTATATTTAAACAATGGTATTTTTGCAAAACAATAATTAATTTGTTGGGTTTTGTTTTCCAGTAAAAAAGATGAAAAAATCTCAGTTTTCCACTGGAAACGTATTAAAAGCTGAAGGTTTTAAAGATGTTTTTACGAAAGATTCTTTTTTTTATTTACAATTCGGAACGTTCCCCAACTACGCTTTAATATTAGAAACTCAATACTCCATACTCAAAATAATAACGAAAAAAAATACGATCATGTTGATCATCGGTATAGCAGTACTGTAATATCCGGAACACGCAAATATTTATGAGACCCGCGAAAATATTTGTTATTGATTTTGTACGTGGAAATAAACTCGGTATATTTTATAGTTAAATTGAGTCAATAATATGAACGTTACAAAGTAAATAAAATGGCTACGTAATATTATTTTCATATTTTATAGGAATAGAAATTTGTGCCATGCAGACGATGCAAATTCAATCCTTAGAAAAGCATATATCAAATATTATCATTCTAAAATGAGTGCATTATGTTAAAGAGCTCTGTTCTAAATGATAAATTAAAATATTTTTTTAGTTTTTTTTTATAATGTAGTAGTAGCAGACGAGTGTGCAGCCCACCTAGTGGTAAGTAGCTATTGCTACCCATAGACATCTATAATCAAACCCACATAAGATTAGATTCCTATCTGAGGTCGGCGAGTAAGTCTCCCTTACTACACTCTTCAGACCAGAACACAGCAGCGCTTAACACTGCTGCTATTAGGCAGAGTTATGTTTGACGGGGTTCCAAACTTCCAACACCTTCAACTATGTGCGTATATTAATTATCAATAAGACGTCCTTGTGTGATATAGAAAATAGATATAGAAACCATTTACTTTCAACAATGGTTAAGATATCACATGAAAACCTTGAAGAAAATTGGATCCCTAAGTACACATCCTTTCTTATTCTTTCACGTTCAAAACAATGCTCAAATACCGACACAGTAAGTGCATCCCTCCTTGACGTCGGTAACACGTTAGACGGCATCCTTTCAGGTTTTGAGACAGACTACTTAGCGTACTTGAATCTGTAAGCTTTAGCGTAGCCAAGATGAGTGCATAAATCTATCTGAATGGACAGTACAGATATAGCATTATTTTGGTATTTCAAGTTATGATTTTTAAGTGTATACAATATATGTGCATTTGTATATCTTTGACTTGGATTGTCCCCTAAACTGTTTGTAGGATCTTAAAATTTGAGGTCATTTAATTCGTCTTGGTAGTGCGAGTGACATTAAGTTGGTAGGTATAAAAATGTTAAGAAATTAAAATGGCGTCTCAATACTAAAAACGTACATCTACACTAATGTTATAAAGAGGAAATATTTTATTTTTTGTTTGTTTGTTTGAATTGAATAGGCTCCGAAACAATTGGATCAATTTGAAAATTTCTTGTTTCATTAGAACTAATAGGCTATATTTAATACGAGAAAAATTGGGATCCGCGTGAAAATTTCGATAATGTAACCCAGTGAGCGAAGCCGCGGGTTCTGCTCGTATACTATAAGCATATAATATGTATTTGTCACTCAATTTATTTATGCCTCCGAAATTACGTAATAACTTATTCCGCCCGTAATTATGCAATTTCATCTTGTTTGCACTCTTAGCATAGCGGTCGTGTTCATTACGTTACTTTTTTCCTAGAAGCCTGATATAGCTCCCTTAACGATGTATCGCCATTTTGCGCAACTAACATATATTCTGGTACACTAATGCATTGGATCGCCCACAGCGGATTTAATTTGGTCGATCCATCGAATTATTAAAATTATTATGCATATTCGCCGATATTATTCATAATTTAAATATGTACACATTTCATTTAACCCAAAGCTAATTATGTTTTCGTTTACATTTTACCAGCGTGATTTATTCGACGCAAACTCGATAAACACGGTTTAAACTAAAAGCATTTTGAAACAATTCTGTAAGTACAAATACCATGCTCTACATATGCTGTAAAATATATTGTACTTTTGTATTTTTGTTTATGGTCTTGAATCTGACATCTGAAAAGGCTGAGATTTACTAAACGATTTTGATTAAATAACACTGTTTATTAAGGTTAAAGATGAAATTTAAGTTTTTATATAACATTTGAATAAAACTGCCTGCAACGGTAAAAGACCACGATTTATGACGGTATATACAAACGACGTGCAATATGTACCGCCCTCTCTGCATAACATGCAAACACTGTAAATATATACGTACTGCCATCAAAACGTGTTCACTGTAAAATTTACTAATACTATTGAATAACAATCTGTTAATTATTCGCACATTTCACCTTTTCACTAAAAGTCATCGATCGTGCCCAAACCTATACTGATGACGTCATTGTTCACATTCACTGGACGCTAACATCGAGCCATGTTCATGGCACTATTTAAGTACTGCTTGTCACGCGTATTACGATTACACATTAGATGTATTCAATGAAATCAGAAAATTAATCACACCAAAACATCACGAAGTATATTCCGGGTTTCCCACAAAAGCATCTCCAATTAAAATAAATAAAAGCTCCAAACAAATTCACTTTGATGTGTCGCTTTTGTCAGAGATTTAAGCTAAAGTAAACCAAGCTTAACGTTTTTAAATAACCGTTAAAGCCATATCCTCGTCAACAATTTTGAGCGGCGGTTTTCATTCAGTCGTAACTGGTTCTGATTTATACGGGATTTGATTATTGGCATTTCCCTTTTCCAATTTGAAATTAAGGGCTTAGGTAAGGCTTAGGTGGCAAATTTTAGGAAAGATTAATTCGATATATCCCTATCCCCACTCAATTATGGGATTGTACTTTATGAACATTTTATTGAATTGGAAGTCTCACATCAGATTATGATTTTATTTCAAAACTGAAGAAGGCTTTTACTTAAAACAACATTCATATCGATTTATACGACTCGTGACCTCACTATTAACAGTTCAAGCGGTCGGAATGCTTTGCTTCAAATGATGATCGTAAGAATAGTAAATATTTTAATTAAAATGGTGATTAACGCCATATTAAGGAAAAGTATAGGAATAACCAGTTACTACATTCTAAAAGATAGCCGAAGAAAATATTAATGACTAAGAATCTAGAAAAATATCGTCGCCATATAATAGTAATACATAAAATGTTTTACTTCAAAGTAATGGTTGTCTCTGAAGTCTGCGCGAGACTGTAACGAATTCTATTTCTTATCTTTTTTGTTATTTATTTCTATTCCTCTGTCAAAAACCTATTAAAAGGTAAACTATTTAAAGGTTATTTTAATTAGAGTTAGAAAACTTAATTTTACTGTAAATATCTAAGTTTTTCCGTAAAATGAAATATAGTGCCCAAGAGTCCGCCCAGAAGAAGCCGCAAGGGAAATCTCGTTAACAAATAAATTACAAAAGGAAAATACGTTCTAATGTTGAAAAATCATAACATGGTACTTTTATTGTTATTTATTATTCTAGAATAAATTTTTAAAACAGCGCCATACGATCAAGTAATAATTTTTCAGCAAGTATAAAACTCGATTAAAGTATAAAAGAGTTTAAACATTGTTTTAACTAGTTTTATGTTGACTTTACTTTAAAGCTTATCGCGATAAAATCCCATCCAGGATCGAACCTCCAGGATTTAGGTGGGTTATAACACCGTTGCACATTTTTTCAAAAGAGATTTTATTTTGGTTACAAAATTTTACTGGCTGCTATTTTATGTTCCACTCATATACATCGCTCTTATCTGACAAGAACCACTGGTGATCACCGATCTACGTGTAAGGTAAGACGACTATCCGACCTTACAAATCAGTTCTGTCTCTTAATACTTTTTAATTTTTCTAAAAAAAATGTGTACATTCATTTAAAATTCCATGAAAATTGGAATGCTCATGCAACTTCCAATTGATGTAAACAAGATTCACTTCCCCTTCTACCATTATCATCACAGATTCGTGTAATTCAAATCAAGTATGAATACATTTAACAAAATGTTAGCAAATAATCGTACGCATGATGTTCATTGTTTCGCGGCGGGCTCGGGCGGCGATGAAAAAGTACATTAGAACATGTGAAGTACATTCGACAACCCACACTTCTGAGCCATTAACGTATAATGTCGACACGTTACGTACATCATAACGCAATTTAGATATTTCGATACGAAATTCGGGAAGTATACAAACGTGTGAGCACCCGAATATGAGTCGGAAAAATATAGAGTATTTTTCCGGTCCACGAATGCTTGACGGTGGTTATGAAAACCGTTCTCTGAAGTACGACGTTACCAATATGGAGGTTACGTGTTTTAACGTCATGTCGATTATGTTTTACTTGAAAGCGTATAATTTGAGGAACTTGCCTTTGAAGTTCCTGAACGCGGCTTATATAAGTTGAATGGTAGAAATCTTCTTGTAATGAAAAAGCGTACTTCTGTTATTTGTTTGTTCTACGGTCTAAATTATATGTAAATAATTTTATCCCATCATTTCAATGTTTAAATGAAAATTCGAAAAATTTAATGTTTACTGCAGCAAATGTTATGTAATACAAACTTAGAAAAATTAGTAATAAAATAGTAAAACTATTTTATTGAGTGAATTAATTTGGTCTCTTATATTAATTGTATCTTAATTTACTCCATGTTTGCTAATTTGTGTTAAAGCTGAACTCACAATTATTTTGTTTTCTTATTCATGTCCAAAATAATAAATCAAGAGTATTGATGTTTAAATAGGATGATTATTTTTATCGTAATAAATTCATCATAGCTTTTTAATATACTGTAAAAAATACTACAACTGAAAAACTGTAAAAATACGAAACTACTATTTCTGTCAGTTTCTTTGTCATAAGTAGCGTACGTCATAAAAGACAGCTACTAAATAAACAAAACCTCTACTAAACGGAAACGGGGATTTCCTATCTTCGTTTTTGTTATAAATAGCGTCTACTAGAGCAGAGAATGAATTTAAAAGTATCATCAGAATTTTTACATTTTATTACGTAACGGGTACTCACGATAACCGTTTTCATGCCGATATTCCGACCCAATTGCATGAATCGTGGTCACAGTGGCACTCGAAATATCGGTAACCCGGAACGGGAAAATATATAAAAACTTATTGTTACTAGGTGTTGTACCTAAAGATAGATTTACCCACTTACATGACATTTAATTTACTTTTAAGACACGTTAAGAATTAGGAGACACTTGTGTCATAGAAAAATCATAAAATTTACTAATGAGGTGACAAAGCGGTCAAAATGAAGATCGAGGACGCACAAAATTTGAGACTCGATTCCAGGCCAAAGAAACATTGGTGGTAGAACTTGAAGGTGATAGAACCCTATGTGGTTCGACTCCGGCGGCAACACCGCCACACTTATTGCTGCTTAATAACAGCAGTGTTAAGCGCTGCTGTGTTCTGGTCTGAAATTATGTAGAAAATGTTAACATTCGTAAAACTGCTTGTTGTATAAGCATTCTTTGGAACACAATGCATCCCATGCTAGGTGTACTCTCGTAAAACATTACCCTCTACAGTCGAGTAAAAATAATTCTACTTATAACGAGCAGAACCCGCCGGCTTCGCCCGTTGCGTTACATTATCGAAATTTTCACGCGGGTCCCTTTTTTTCTCGTAAATATAGCCTATGTTCAGCAGAGATAATGTAGGATTGTAATGGTGAAAGATTTTTTTAAATCCATCCAGTAGTTTCGTAGCCTAATCAATTCAAGAAAACAGACAAACAAAAAATCAAATCAGGGAAGATTATATATGATATAAATATAAATGGAAGAAAAACAATTGAGTTTAAAATTGTTTATTTGTATATCTAACTCAAATGTAGTGTTGTCAGACACGGTTATTTAAAGACTGGAAGATTTATTCACTTTATTAGCGGAAAACGGGACAATCCCCTTCAAAAGAAGACGTACGGTCACGTAATGTGTACCACATAGCTTTGGTTGATGTACACAACCACCACTACAAACCGACCACTATCAAAGCCATAATAAATTCACTTACATACATGTTGCTACGTTACTGAAGTCGAACTTGGCGCCCGGCAATTCAATTGAGCACACATATTAAACTCAATCGCAGCCGACTACCTATTGGATACAACACTTACATGTTTCAACGTATAGAGAGGAGTATAGGTACAGAAAACTGGCCGAACCTCGCTCGATTTGGTTATTCTAAACTTGTCAACTGCACGTTAAGGCTCCCAAATTAAACTCGTTGTGTTCGGGTTAATGCTTTTGAATATCATCGCTCGCTTTGCAAATACAACCTGCTTGATGCGTCAAAAATAGACACGAACTCTGCATTTAAAACATTTGTATCTTTCTGATGTTACAATAACTGTTGTGGAACTAAATGAGGTGGATCTTTATAACAAAAACAAACAATGTTTTGTATATGGTGAATATAAAAAGTTAAATTAATGAGTTAAAATTTAAACCTTTACATTATCACCTCAAATCCTAAACAAACAAGAGAAATGTCGACTTTAATTATATTCGCTTACTTCGTTGACAAATTAAAATTTAAGTAGAAATGTACTTTGTTGTGTTTGTGTGTGTTCCCTCTCTGTTCATTATGTATGTACATACGTTCATATATGCATGTTCTTGTACATCTACTTACAAAACCCGAATCTAAACGGAAGGCTGTACGTTAAACAAATTCCATTTTATCAACACAAATAAATAAAATGTATATGAATGGGTACCGATACAAAATTATTATATTATTTCAAAACATATTTTTTGGTTATATGCTATTTAAAAATATAACTAAAAAAAGTCGGCCAACTGCGAGTCGGACTCGCACATCGAGGGTTCCGAACAAGACTGCCTGATTTTATTACAGCTTAAAGGTATTGTAGACCTGAGTATTTCCTATTATGAATTTCAATTTAATACCTCCACGCGTTCCTGAGAAAAAGGGTCTTGACAGAAGGACGGACGCACGGACGGACAACAAAGTGATCCAATAAGGGTTCCATTTTTTTTTCAGAACCCTTATAAAAAAACAATTTTAGTTTTTATGCTTCTTTGTCTGGATGGCACTGAATTCAAAACGTGAAGTATTCTACCGTATTTAACTTGTTTCCTTTGCTTAAAAGGCGTAAACGTAAATATTTATTACACTTTCACAGTGTACCTAATAAATGTATTCGTAAGGTCGACAGTCGCAGGTCCTACGTAAACATACGTACATACATCGAGCAAGCAACCCGCTGCTATATGGCATAGCCCTTTTAACGAAACTGCCTCCGAATCTCTCATATTCTTCTACAACACTCTTAACTTATTCATACAAGGGATGAAGGGAAAGGTGACGGTTGCTGGGGAATGAAAATTCGAGTATGCATACAGCAGGGCTTCTCAAAGTAAACCCTCAGAGTACACTAGTTAGTGATAGAGGGTACGCGACAATATTTACATAATGGCCGCTGTTAAGTAACTCACGTATGGTGAAGGATAGTGCACGCGCGATTAAATCAAAGTAAATTGTTACAAGAATCGACTCAACTTGCATGTATAAACAATATTTCTTTTTACAAAATACCTCATTATACTGGGCTTAAACAGTCGCCATTGTTCTGAAAATCGAATAGGGGTGCAAGGAGCTACAAGTTTGGGAAACCCTGGCATACAGAATAAGTGCCTATTTTGTAGTGTAAATTTGCTGAACCAGGTAACGCGTTGACAGTGTGGCCCGAGGGACTAAAATGACGTTATTAGATTAAAAACTCGTAACAAGCTACACGAGTTGTTGGTGATTATCACTGTACACGCAGTAACGCGACCAAATTTAATATTAAAAGCCACTAGACATAAGTAGGTACTACACTATTTTGTTTAAAACTGTAATTTGTTTTTGTAGTTCGTGAAACGTTTAACATTAAATGAACTGATTTTATGAAACTTCTGATGACGGATGGTACTGGACATTGCTTATAATGCATGATATTAACTATTCCGTCTTTACCCTTAGGGCACAGGCGGCCCATGCCCAGGGCCCCTGACAAAAGAAGAGCCTCAAAAAGTCAATATACATATATGCTCACACAACACGCTAAAATTTACGTTCGACAATATTTCCTTATATTATTTTCATCCTGAGGGCCCCCGAATTCTTGTGCCCAAGGGCCCCGACATTACTTAAAAAGACGCTAAATGGTAGGTACGAGTATGTGACTGGTAAACATAATATTATAAATATTATGTTCAAAATATTTTTACTTTACGTAAACAATTAAGCTTAAACGGACGCCGATTTCCATTTTCAGATACGGTTTGCTTAAGAAGTTTATGTAAATAACAACACACTAATGAGACTAACATTAATGTGGTAGTGTAGTGTGTAGTGCTAACTTGGCTCTGCTTGTCGGTTATCTAAATAGTAACTTTTAATTGGCTTCTTCACTTATATGCAAAGCATGAGTTATCTATTAGCTAACCCATTTATCAACACCTATCTATCACATTACGTGGGCTTTTTCTCATGAAATTTATTTGCATATCTCTTATTTTTGAGATTATTGACAAAATATTTGAAGAAATGTGGTACATATATAATACCAGTATAGTTTGACGGAAAAGGTATTAAATCGCCACAGCTATTTTTCGTTTTGGTGGAAGGATTTGGAAGCCATCTGATTTACATACGAGGCGATCAACTTAGTCCTCGAGTAACAACGCATCCGTGATCGCCTTTAGGTAGAACTTTTGTTTTATATGGATTCAGGTGCTCATATGCAGCAGTCACAACGTATCAGAATGTCTGCAAGCTCGTCTGTTATATCAAAATCTTACTAAAAGTTCTTAGACGATCTTATAAAACTAAATAATAAAGATAGCCTAACTACATGGACATTGACAACGATACTGATAAATATATAAGAGAGCTGAAAAAAGCAATCACGCGATCACGCCCGGATATGTCCCCCTCGCCATGATTGTTTGGGTGCTTCAGAATGTTTACACTACGCTTGATACACGTAGGTATATGATTTGTATTATTGAGTAATTGATATCGATATTTAGTGTGCAGAAAGAATACTGTGTTACGTTTTGCGAATTAATATAATCGGCTTAGGTACTTTGCCTATTTACTTCATAACAGTAATAACATAAAGCTATATTATGTTATTACTGTCATGAAGTAGTATATTTAAACCTGAATAGTCATAAAATATTTTAATAATTTAATCACATATAACCAACTAAGCGTATTGCCTGTTAAGAAAAACCGCTTTGTGAAACGAAAATCCGAGCTCACTAATCCTGAAAAAAGAAGATAATTAACTGTGTTCCACTAATTTGCATGTAAATCCGGACGAGATAGCTAGCTAGCCGGAAGTTTCCTACCCGAATGTGTTCGCTTCTCGCGACGCTATTGTTGGGAAAAATTTATTGTCCCCTTAATTCTGGAAGCTTAATTTTATGGTGTTGGCTTGCTTTTTGTACTAGTTCTTACCAGCCGCTTTGCACGCAGTAAGAGGTCGATGACCATAGTTGTTTTTTATCTATGTCTCAGGTTTTTTTTCCGGGTTAAAGGTTTGTCAGGGGCACATAAAATAGAGTTTAAAGGTTGTAGAACCCTCTGTGGTTCGACTCCGGCTGCACCACCGCCACACCTATTTCTGCCTTATAACAGCAGTGTTAAGTGCTGCTGTGTTCTGGTTCGAAGGGTGTGGTAAGGGAGACATACTTTTTCGAGGCATTCCAGCTCAGTCCTCAGGGGTAGCGGCGCATCTGTGGCC
>DWIJ01000579.1:0-10815 GCA_018248315.1 Chioides albofasciatus
TTTAACTCGATTAATTTTTGGAAAAAAATGAATTTTCCTACATAACAAAAAATCTCATTTCTTACTTTTAGAAATAAATAATCTTAAACCATTAACAGCGAGCTTACATATCTTAATCAGTCTTAGCTGAATTGAAAAATATCTAATCAACTCATATGTCGATCACGTGGATTTTATCCTTTACATATTTATCGTGTTATGATAAATGTGATTGCGAATATTGAATTGATCTATTTCTTGTCCATACTGTACTTGTCCGTACTGTACTATATAGTTAAAAAAATGAGTTATCAAGGAAAGAGGTTATCTATTCGTCGCGTATATTTTTTTAATGTCTGCGCTACGAATACGGCCCCAATAAATCTGATGCATTTACCTCCACAGCAGCATATATCAGGCGTATCAGACTAACTCATTTTTTTATTATTCTATATTCTATATTATACAGCTATGTTAGGGCAAATATAAATATGTCAATACACATTGTATAGGCCTTTATTTGTCTGTCCCTGTAGCCCTTGGACCAAAATAGGGCTACGGTATCCGGTATTGAAGGTTTTGCGGAAAAAAGGTATTTTTTGTCTGCCTCGACACGCGTCTGTTTCGCTCTATGCCTGTAGATGTAAATGAACCCTACTTCTTTTGCTTTAAAACAATATGTTCACATTACACCCGCTTCCGCCTCAGCTTCGAGACGCTACGCTTCGCTGCCTGAGAAAAATTTTTCTAGCAGAGGAATACTATCAATAGAAATTACAGTTGAACTCTGCACGACGCCCCTTTTTCGAGTGTCAGGAGGTCATTCACAGTGATTGTTGAATGCCAGACCGTGCAGGAACTACACAAACATATCTGTAAGTGTGTTAACACGCATATCATAATGTGGATTCCTTAGCTTTGTATGTATACCTTATACGTAAGCGTCAATTTAGGCAAAGCGCAAACGTGGACACTTTTGTGTCTTGTGTTAGAGACAAGCTACCAATGAATATTTGATTTCTATAGAACCAATATAAAATCATTCAACTCTCTGCGCATACGTGTGTTAAGTTTTCACTTAACACTATATTCATGACGATCAAAAATGTTCGGTGTCGGTAATTGGAAACTAAAAGTCGTCAGTTGAAGACACGAGCAACATTAACAGATTTCCTTACACCTTCCACCGGAAATAGCAACTACAGCTACGGTTTCTAGTGGTATGCCGTGTCGGTGACAAGAAACCGACAACTGTGTCCGATTGCCGATACGGGACACAGTGAACACGGTTTCCTGTGATGGTGTGCTGTGTCGGTAACAGAAAGTGTCCTCGTTTGAGCAGCGCTTTAGTCTCATACCAAAATACAAAAAAAAAATATATAAAACAGTGGTAGCAATTAACATAAATTCGGTTTCACAAACTGATGGCATAGCTTCCAAAACGTAATTCTGATTTTTTGAGGCAATGAAACCCTTGTTTTAACAGTAAACATAAACATAAAGTGTGTGTTATAAATCTGAGAGGTATTTAAAATTTTGTCGAGTATTAAGGCCTAAATTACTGCATTTGGCCTGCGTAATGGACGTAGCAAGTTATTTTTAGCAGGGTGTCTACGCCTAGGATAGGAACAACAACGGATTGATGACGACGAAGATGAATATTTATAAAGTAGACGTAGTAACAAACTGTGTTAAGGGAGTTAAGCTAAGCTATGTCTCTATAAGATTTGTCATATATATTTACATATATATTTTTATTAGATTGTAGTAGCCAACGAAGATGTAGTCCACTCGATGGTTAGGGGTCACTGCCGTCCATATGTAACCAACAACATGTAGGAAAGTGGGCTACCTGAAACAGATCATAGATGGAAAGATGGAAGATTTCCTGAGAATTGAGATGATTGCGTCAAATGTCAACCTGCAAACACACCGCACCGAAGCGCAAGGACCACTTTGCGCTATAAATAGTAATCTTTCACATTGCTTGCTAGTTCTTATCTAAGACGTAGGCACTTATCAGTGTTCCTAAATTGCTTTAATATCTTTGCCGCAAAAGGTTTTATTTGGGTGTGAGACACTTAAGCCTTGCGGTACAAAAGCTCTACTTGTGATCCTAATTTTTTGCAAGTGGATCGTGTGGTGTTGGAAATCAGAATTTTTCTTTTATTCTTGTGACCCTTGTTATAAATCTAGCGAAATTACCTACACTTACGTCGGTAACACTTGAGTCGCAGAACCACGTGAAATCGAAGTCGTATGATGTTCTAGTCAACCTGTTGTAGAGAATAATGCCATCTTCATTCTTCACAGTGAATCAAGAAACAAAGTGTAAATAAAACCAGCTTGTGAATTAATCTGTTGTAATAAAAAAAGTACCTGTTCGATCCAGTTTAACTGATATTTTTTTTTATAATATGATTACCTTTTATAAAGCGAATTAATACCTTTATCGGCGATTGAATGTTATAGCATCAATAAAGTTTCAACATTTTATTAAAAATTTTCGTTTTCACGTGGTTAATCTTTTTATTAATAACGAGCTTGAATGCATCGGATAGCTTTATCAAAGTTTATCTGACTTAAATGCCAATCGATATCGAATACCCACTGAAAACGTGAGTGTTGTAAAGATAGAGTAACATTATTATATTACAAAGGACGATAACGATATCTTTCTTTTCTATCCCACTTCCTTGATAACGTTGTTATATATTTCGCTTAAACAAGTTCTAGGCGATCTATTCATAACGTGTGGTATGGCTATGGACAAGTGCGACAAAACTTCCTCGAGTCACGTGAAGCGGCCTGCGATTGCGACATATGGTAGGCGCCGGAGCCAGACGTCTAGACGGTCCGTCGGCAGGCCGTGGCGCGACACCTGAAGCATTGAAGGCTCTTCGGGAAGGCCGAAATCCTCCCCCGCCACCGAGACGCGACGATTACACACCAGACGCACTTTCTACCTTATATCACTAATTACGCAAGTCTGCGGTACTCGACTTAGGGTAAGAATTCATGGAGCGGCTTTAAGTCGCATCCACACGAGTCGTAGTACAGCTGATTTATTTTCAAATTCACGATTCAGCTGTATCATGCGGTTATTTAACCGCCACGGTTGCGAAAACGTCGGTAAACTCGGAGGTACTAAATCGTAAGTTGGAAATAAAGGAATCGATCTACGTCAGTCGATGCATTTGGGAGCGCAAATAACCGCGCTTACCACGGCTATATCGTGCACCATGAAATTAGCAACTATGTTTTACCAATACTTTCATATCTACGCCTGTTCTGATTCCGTGTCATCTCGCCAAGGCGGCAGAAAACCGCTCCGTGAGTTCTAAGCCTTACACTCGACAGTTAATAGCATTGCGACGGAACTGCGAAATGTCGGATATGCATTTGACAAGATTTCCTTTCGTTATTAACATAAATGCACGTCTGAAGTAGTCACTACGTAAAAGTGTTTCCAAAAAACTTATTTGAATATTAAGGGAACATATTCTGTTGCTGTGAAAAATTAAAAGAGAGTCACTAAATAAGTCGTTTAATTAAAAAATAATAAAGGCAAAAGTAGTCAGACAACTTTAACATTACATTTAGGTAAGTTACGTTACGTCAACTGGAACAACATTCAAACTTGTGAAGGGTATATTGGAAGGGCATGCTGAAATAACATTTTTGTAATTGGATTTAATTTGGAATTGTGGTAATATTTTAGTATTACAACTTTTCCCCGCAGTTTCGGACTTGTGGCAATATTTTATGAGTCTATGCATATTTACTGTTTTATTAAACTGTTACCTTATATTAAAGCAGAACTATGATATCAAAACGATAGTTTAATGGCATAAAATATGACTGAAAATATAGGAAAAAAACAAACGATTAAAACTGTGTATGAAAATATTTTACCAGTCTATTGTTATGGAATCTGTATTTAGATATATAATTTAGATAAGCAAAGGTGTATTTTAGTATTTTATCGATCTGATTTCGAATAAGCCGATACGTTAACATACTTAATTGAATAATTATAAGATTAATGCTGATGTCATTACATTCCGCCCATTTAGTTTCGGCGACGTTGATCGTATGTGAGCAGACGGTAAACATTGGGCTAGACAACGAGAAGCCGTCTGCAAACGAACGATATCACGATATCGCTCGCTCACTGATAACACGCTATTGATATAACAGATAACGCTATCGGTTGAAATATCTCGTATAAACGAACATTGGACTTATATATCTTAAGTCTACCATCACTAGGTGTACAACCAGACAGGAAGTTAATAACTAAATATGATTCTTGTAATTGGGCTCACTCGTCCGTGTCATTATATTTCATATACATGTCTGTTTATTATTTCGAAATAGTTTACTTTTTCCAACGCTTTTGCTTATTTTAAGGATGTTAATATTTGCATATCTGTTTTCAATTTTAATCAAGATCAAACTCTAAAAGTGCGCTTATTTGAACGCCACACAAACAATTAGTGTTCTTAAACATTTCACGCATTTTTATTTTGATTTTTTTACTGATGAATGATGTTCTCAACCATTTGAGAATTATGAGCACATTTTCAAAACGATGTACAGATTTCATTCAGATAGTGAACATTTGTCATACAGTTGATTGATCGAATTGTATTTATTGCCCTTATAAAATCCAAACTTGTATTTAGAATTAAAACATCGATTTTGATGAGTAAATAGCCAAATAGAAGGAGAATTTAATCAAGATCTGTCTCTCAAAGACAGTTGTAGAGTGTAAAAACAAAGACAAGTGTAGAGACGTAGGGTTGGAAAGTGGCCTCATTGAATAGCTAATAAGTTTGTTTTATTTAGGTTTGTCCTCGTGTTATTCAATTATTTTATAATAATTCGTAGAATACATAAAGCTAAACGATAATTAAAATCAATCTACTAGTAGTTATTTTGAAGGCTATTTTAAAATTGTAGAGTTATAAAGTTGAACGCCCACTGGCTACTATATCTGAGAGTTGCGTAGGTTACCATTGTGTCGCTTAAGCTACTGTCGCCTTAAGTCGCTGCTGCTTGAGCGTCTAGTTACTTGTTTGATTGACCGACGAGCGAAAACGAAACATGTTCATTTTACCAGTCACCAGATAATAGTCAATGTGCGGTCATCCTTAGTGTGATCAATATAAAAATAGTATTGCAAATTCACATTAAGTATTTTTTAAATTTTCAGTAATTATTATGGTCAAATTTTGGCGCTGAGATTGCTATTACTTATTATTTATATTTATTGTAACATTCGATCATTGTGGAGTTGCAAGAATACAGCAACATCATAAAATAAATAAAAGGTAAGTAAACACGTCGAACATAATTTTGGAATTTGTGTAAAGTGTCAAGACATTTGACCTCTTGAGGATTTATAGGACGAGTGGGAAACCAGCTCAATGACTATTCTTCCAGTCCTCAAAGATTAAGTGCATCATAATTTTTAACCCACATTTTTATACTAATGGTTTGAACTGTAAATTTATGTGTTTTAATTATTTTAAAGGCAAAATATTTCGGAATAATTTCGAAGTAAAGAGTTGTTTAGGTAATTCCAGTTTTCATTGTAATGCTGTAGCCTTGTCAAATTCGGTTAAGTCTAGGTTATACGAAAGTATACTCAGATTTTGTCGGAGGAATATTCAAAACAGTGGTAATTCCGCAATTTTACAAATAAACATTTTTTCTTCTTTGTATACATGAACATATGTGACTTTCGTCAACAATTAAGTTGACCAAAACCTGTTGCGTGGTCAATTGTCATAACATAACATACAATTCCTAGACATTTCTGATAATGTCGTAGATATCGTTTCGGCGTATTGGCCGAGACAGGTGAGTACGTATACGTAACACGTAAGCGGTGCAGCGAGCGAACGTGCGAGGCGCGCCCGCCGCTCGCTGACTCACGTCTATCAGCTCTGTCTACTCTGCCATTGTTTGGCGCTGCTAGCGACGGCCGCGCCGCCAAATACCTATACGTACACTAGTCACTAAGCCGAGTCTAACCGAGACACGAACTAGGCCCGCGCCCTCGCGCCGACCTTGTCTCGACACGGATTTATTCATGCGTCACCGAGCGACACCGTCGCGGATTCCACAATATTCCGAGTTACTAGCGAGTTATAGATAATGACATGTCGGATGCGTTGTAAAATTCCCTGTGGTAACGATAAAGGGGAACGTTCGTTATCTAAAACATATAATGATAAACTTTGATTATTTTATGAGTATTCGATTAAACCGTTTTATAAACGCTCATAAACTTTTACGTGCCTGCTATAGTAATTTATAGACTTAATTACTTTGTAAAACGTATAGCTCGTATAACAAACTCATTTGCCATTCAACATTTGAGACTAGACCTATAAACTTGCTTAATGGAGCAAGAGCTGTGGAATGGGGTCAATTGCTGCTCGCACAATGTGTGTGTAATCGAAACGCCACCACAAACTTATTGTAAGCGTTGTACCTGCATACCATGATTGACTATGATTATTGAGGTGTTTTATGTTCGCGTGTTAATCGCCTTAAATCTTTCGATAAGAATTTTGTAATAAGTAAGAATAATTACTTTATTTATGATAGTATTGCTGTTGCACGGAACCAGAAATCCATTTTGAAATTACATAGATATTTTTATTTATTTGGGTTTTCGATGTCAATGGCTTCAAATTCGAAATTCGAAGTCAATTCGAAGCCCATCAAAGTTTCGTTGTATTCTAGATACATTGAGTCTAAACATATACATATGAGCCGAACCATACGAGTGCATCTATCCAAAGTTTATTTTATTTTTATAATATTGAAATATCAAATGAGAATGTAGTCCACCTGATGGTAAGTGCCCATCGGTAAGTACGAACAACGTCAGATAAGATCAAATATCTACCTGACAGTGGCTACAAATGGTTCGCTACCGTTGAAGATAAAGTAGGAAAGCCTCTCAGAAATTCTCGGTAAAGAGGATTACTGTAAGGCAACTTTAAAGTGCGCACAAAGAGACGCCGTGCGACTTTCATAATGTTCGGTGCAAAGTTGGCAGAGGTCTAGCCGGCCGCGGCGCCGGAGGCTAGTCGGGAAGGCCGCCCAAACCCCGCCCTTCCGCTGCATTACACGTTGCGTAACTACGTGCATTACATACATACAATGAATGGTTCCATTCATCATTTCTTTTTAATTGGCACTAGTTTAAATCTAACTAGCTGTGCCCAATGTAACACTTGGTTCATCGTTGTTCACAAGTGAATCAAGCATGTATGTATATCGTAATTCGGTTTTATTTTGAATGTCTCATGATATGCAAGATGCTAAGTGAAATAACTTAGACATATTGGGAATATTTGAGTCATAGAATCGTGCCAAATCTATCGCTATAGAGAATTAAGATATAAAAGGAAAGGTATGATTAAGTTTTTTATTTATGCAATTTAACACCAACGAGCATAGTCTACTTTGTGGTCAGTTTTATTATAATATGGAAGTCGCAGACGAGCATGTAGTCCACCTGATGGTAAATTGTTATTGGCACTCAAAGTTTGTAATCGGTTGATTTCGGGGTTCCATATAAGATCAGTTTCTTACCTGAGGTCGGCCAAAAAGCGCACCGCTACCCCTGAGCTGGAATATTAATATCGCCTCATTTCATGAAACAAATAGAGATACAATATTAAAAAAAAATCAAACACCCGACTGCACTAAAAATATCAAAGAAGAATTTTCAAAATCAATGAAATAAGCGTTTCAGAAAGACGAAAACAAAATTTGAAATCGCTTTAAAATTGATGATTGTTCAAACGAATTTTCAAGGCCTATTATGTCCCTTTAGGAGTTGGTTGTCCAAAAGCGGCTAAATAAGCATTTTATTATTGCTATTCAAAAAGCACGTAAAGAAATTAACAAACATACAAGTTACACTCAAAAATATAACCCTTCGTGGCAGTCGGGTAGTAAGTTTCATTTTTACCTTCTGCAACATTTCACGAAGCATTTTGCACACTTCCCGTTGCGTGAGGGATGGATGTACCCCCGATCTATTTAACAATGGCAGTCTATTGGGGTGAATTCATTGTTGTACTGAAAGCTAGCGTGATGGACAATCAGGAAGGCTATAAATGGCAATTAATACTTGAATGGTTTTGAATGGTGAATGAATAATAATGGTATTAATTCTATATGCCTTTAGATATATATTGATCGTAATAGTATTTCTGTCAAATAGATCTTTGAATATTCTATGAAGCATTTTGCACAATTCCCGTTGTGTCAGCGATGGGTGCAGGGCCGGATTTAGGGCTATATAAGCCCTGGAGAAAAGGAAGGGGAGGCCCTTAATTATTTTTCGAATAAAAGTAATGAGGTATCTCTTAGGTAGGTTTAGGTAGATCTTTATTTTTTCTCCTCAGAAATTTTCCGTCAAGTCTAAAAACAACGAAATTATTTTAAACATGGTGTATTAAGTAGTTAAGTGCAAGACTTAACGGTAATGTTGCGAAGAACGATTTTGGAAAAAAAGGTAAAAGTTGCTTGACTTATCGAAACTTGTATATTTTTCATCTCTAATATTCGGGCCCCTTTTTTATTGAGGCCCCGGATAGTAGTTCCGCCTCCCCTTCCCCAAATCCGGTCCTGGATGGATATACACCGATCTATTTAACAACGGCACTATATTGGGGCGAATTCATTGTAGCAGTTAAAGCCAGGCGTGATCGACAATCGGGAGAACAATTAATGCTAGCTAGTTCATTAATGGCTTTAACTAGTGAATAAAATGCCATAGATCGAAACTGTTTTAGTTTCTGTAATGATAAAGTATTAATACAGATTCAACCTGTGTGTTGCCTAGTAGTTTCAAACAAGGCCTCTGAATGGGGCAGTCCGTGGTTTGAATCCCACCTAAGACACTCGGATTTTTCGATTATGAGCATATTAGGAATTAATTATCACTTGTATCAATGTTGAACGAAAACATCGCGAGGAAATCTATACGCTTGAGAGGTCGTGAAAAAAGCTCTAAATGGTGTGTCAAGTCTACCTTGGCCAGCGTGGTGGACTATTACCTGAACTCAAGATTCTCTCAGCTGTTAGAGATTAAAAAAAATCCGTTCCGCTTGTATCAGAGAGAAATGATGTATTGGTTTAAAATACAACCTCTTCAACCCGAAACGAAGTAAAATGATAAAGTATACTCCAGTTGCGGAGACCCGTTCCCAGCAGTGGGAAAAATTTATGGGCTACAAACTAAGTTCAAATATCGCTTAATAGCTACACGTAATTTGTAATCTAAGCAATGCCGGGGCTAAAACTATAGCTTTAGAAATTTTCATTTCGCTGTGTCGTAAAGGGTAGTAATAAAATGCAGTATAACGCAATATAGCGAAATAGAGCACGTGAACTGACTACGACAGGATACGAAATTAAAATGGCGAAAACAGAGCTTTATGTTTTATCTGGGACGCTTGTGGACTGACAATCTCTTTTTATGTTGGGTTATGTCGGTTATATTAAAGGTGGTCGATCTTTTGGAGCCATGAATGTAACTCAGCTTTTGTCAATACAAACTTTGGATACTGGTAAAATAGGAATTGTACCCCCTTAGGGTTGATTTTCCAAAAATGGTGAAATAGGTGTTTTATTACTAACCAGAATGCTAACTACTAAGTTTCATTGCTTGCTTCAAATATGGTGAAATTTTGAACAGAATTTCAACCACTGTGACTGCTTTTGTCAATACAAACTTTGGATTCCGGTAAAATAGGAATTGTACCCCCTTAGGGTTGATTTTCCAAATATGGCGTTATAGGTGTTTTACCAGAATGCTAAGTACTAAGTTTCATTGCGTGCATCAAATATGGTGGAATTTTTAACAGAATTTCAACCAAGTTGCTTAACCCCTTTAAGGGTGGAATGTCAAATCCTTCCTGTGTGTGTACTTTCGTAGTAAAAGTAACCTGTTGTCTATATATCGCGCTACTTTCTACAATAGTTATGGCTTTGCGATCATGAATTAATCAGCCACTAAGTCAAAATCGTCAAGCCGTTTAGTCTGTAGGGCGTGTCAAAAAGACATACCCCCAAAAATTACCCTTCGCAATTGAGTAAAAAAGTAATAATATCGTTTTCAGTGTGCTATCTCTACGAGCGACTCAATTAAGCAAGAGTTGAAATTCTCACAATGCCGGCTCGATTAAGACATGTCTGGTCACGCGATCCGATAATTGGTTAAACCTTTGTTACTATTGTTTTATTCGGTTAATATCTTTGCACGCGACTTTACCGTGTATATTTTTTAAAGTAAAATCATATTACAGGTACAACAATTTGTAAGATAATTTTGTTTTAAAAAAATGTACAGATTTGAAGAGCAATACTTTTTAATTTGATTAATTGTAAAAGCATATTTTTTGGATTTATAAACCTTAATTTTTAAAGAACGGCATGTGGGTTTCTTTAAAATGTTTGAATTTTTAATACGGTCATAATATCAGGGACAAGTAGCAAGCTCTCGTTTCAGAGGCCAAGACTTACTTTGGGTCGTTGCACCGCGGGCATCATTAAAAAGTCATGGTGCATGTCCGGGATTCGAACCTTGAACCAATCTTTTTTTAATGTGGCATTAGCAGACGAACAGTCCATCTGTTGCTAAGTGACTACTGCCTATCTGTAACCAACCGCAGTTTATCTGAGCTCGGTCACAGATTTCTTTTTTTTATAACATGGAATTAGCAGACGAGCATGCAGTCCTGATGGTAAGTGACTACTGCCGCCCATGGACATCTGTAATCAACCCCAGATAAGATTAGA
>DWIJ01000580.1:0-10812 GCA_018248315.1 Chioides albofasciatus
GTACACACTTCACACACTAATTTCTCAACATATTGTTACACGATACCCAAATCACTGGAAAGTAATAGTGCATCTTTGATGAAAATCTAGCATAAACGAAGTCGGTTACAAAGACGCTTCCTACCCATACTAGGTTTCCTTGATTATAGAACATGGACAGTTAATTGGACACCATACCTAAAATATAGCATTTTAGTCAAATTATTTTTTTAAGTTTCATTAAGCTCCATATACTCGTATTAGCTAAACTCCATATCCAGATACGAGCAGTTTCAGGACCTTAAGTTCATAGCAAAGAAATTCCGGTTTTCGTCGCCATGAAATCTTTCGACCAAAAAATTCGTCTGAAATTTAATAAAGTGCCGTGATATGACTTGACGCCTTCCCCAACCGAGGCACATTCCAAATTTGCATACATTTCAAGCATATAAGTCTCGACCGAGTGCCTCCAGGGTCGTGTTGAGAGCCTATAAGATTTTAGAACTATTTTTTGCAAGTTACATGCAAATTCATAACCTTATTATTCAAATTGAGAGTAGAAAATAAAGAGTCTAATAAAGAATTTGCTGTAAAAATGTTATGGAGATATAACTAAATAATAATTTATGTTAGTCCATAAGAACTTATTAGAGCTTTCCGGCCGATCTATTGATGGTACCACAATCGACGCTCCACTGTTTATCTACATCCGAGCACTTAAGGTCGCCATTCCAATGAGAAGAACTAATAAGCATCATACTTTACTCATTGACTATCAGTTCAATACTCGTCGTCGTCAACCCATTCCTCTGGTCTCCTCTCAGACTTAGGAGGGTTTAGGCCATAGTCCACACGAGTCTCCTATCAAAGTGAGATAAGTTAACGGCTAAAGTTTTAAGAACATTTTTTTACTCTCAGCGTACCTACAGGTTTTAGCTAAAGCAAGTAGCAATTAATTTCTAATACACGCATAACTTTGAAATATAATAAAATCAAGATTCTAACCTCGGCCTTTCTGGATAAGAACCCGAGTTTCTAAACACTAAGTTATCACTGCTCCGCTGTAGTAAGATTTTTGACTACCCAATCACATAAATTATATGGTTAGCAAAAATCTCAAGGGAATAAAACTTATTACTTTTTAATGAGCTCTAATAAATTGTAACTAAACGTACAACAAATATGTTTTTTGTACAAACATATATAAAACTATTCGATGTCCAAAGTATAACCTCTACATATAGATATCCTCAACCACAGTCCGCATTTTCATGCCTTTGAAACTTTTCAGCCATTAAAAGTGAAATTTACCTTTTCGTTATTTTTTCGGTAGAGAGCACAGTGCCGTATGACTGTTACCTGTTATAATTACCTCTTGTACGTCGGCGGAGAGGCAACAATTACTGCACAATTTGCGCCGCGTCGCACGATCCGGACGACGCTTCTGTTTCAAATAATTGGAATGCACGCTGGTTTTTCACTGGGAATTACATTTAAAGCCGTTTTAATACAATTATCGTTTATATACCTACCTTATATGTTTTAAAATGTAGATAGGCATATTGTATTCAGTCACTCTTTAAGTGAATAGTGTAGGGATTTTCTTATTTTAATTCATTGATTATATCCACCATATATGAGATCTTAATATAAAGTTTTTTCTCTGTTTTTATCCACAATATATGAATTCTCAATATAACCTTTTTTCTTCGTACTATGATCTAAAAAAGTCCGTTTTCCTACTACAAAGCAAAAACTTATTTAGAAGTATGACCCTAAAACACCCTTGGAATACTTTGAATCTTTTGTCTGCCTGCATTAGAACTTTCAACCGAATGTCCCAGATTTTGCGTGAACGCACACTTATGCACGGAATTTCAATTTTTATTCGGAACTACCAACATTTTCGAACTAAACCTATGCTGTCTGTAAATTCCTCGGACCTTTACATGAAAATCAGTTCATCCATTCTAAGACAAAAATAAATGGGAATATTTCAAACACGTTTTGAATCTTTTTAGACTTATCACTCTGTATGCGCCCCTCGAAGTCAATAGCGAGGGTGTGGGAAACAGAGGCACTGAGCCACTGAGCTCCTTAAGAGTTACGACCTCCTCCTTCTCAACTCGACCGATATGTGGCTCCAGACCGTTATTGAGGACAGACAAACGATACAATATGTGTTACACTCGGTCAACATCACTACTGAGGACTTACTGAACCATTTGTGCTAACGATGTTATGGTTGCGGTTTAAATCGGATGAACGCTACTATAAGTAGACCAATAATATTCGTAGACACGATTTTACATAAGATATATTTTACTGAAGTATTCCCAGAAAATTCTTGGTAGATATGCAAGCATTGCCACATTATTTTAAAAAGACTTCCGAGATAAGACACGTGTATAATAAGTAAGGTAAAATAATAACTTAGTTAAAAATACCTACAAAATACGTCGCAACTATTGGACCTGGCAAAACAATTCATATCCTGACTCGAAGGCTTTATTAGCAGTTACCGAAAAGTTCAAGTTCCCGCGTTCTGACTCTATCGTCAGCTCAGCTCTAAGATAATAAAGTAGTAGCAAATAATTTTTTATACTTATAGCTTTCACAGAATTATTTTTATTGATATACTTAGTTGTATGTGTAGATACAATTACATACACATACAACTTTTCAAGTTACGATACGATATTCAGAAGTTGATTGGAATTGACTCCTAAGATTTTACTGTGAAGTTCATAAAATCGTTTTAAAAAGCCTTATTGGTACAATATGTACATCTTGTCGTCCTCACTGTGTAGACTAAAGCATCTGCTCTATTCTCAAGTTCTAAAACGTGTTCCAAAATTAATAATCCTGTAGTTTCAAAATCACTGGACTAAAATCTGTTCCACGTGCGGCTAACACAAAGCCGGAATAAACAAAAGATAACAGTCAGGAAATACAATTCCCTTTGTGTAGCGGGTCCCATTTCGCCGGCTACCCTGCGATAATCGATTTGTTGCATGGAATAACATATGTGATACGACATTAATTTAAGAAATCCTTGTTTAAACGATTCGGTCGTCTTTAATACTATAGCTATGAGATGGTATCATCATCTTATTTTTGTCCCACTATTGGGCATTGGTCTCCATTCAGATGACAATATATTAGGCCGTAGTGTTCGCATTGACAGGTGTGGATTGATAGACGTACACCTATGTAACAACAATCGTAGGATATTCGAGATTTCGCGCCTAATTCCTGCATTTGAACCACCCAGAATTAAAAAAAAGTTTGACCGGAGACGTAAGTACCACCGACACTACTTTCTGGCGTAAAGCTGTTCTGCGTTTTTGTGGAGGGGTGTTGATGCAGTTGGTGCAATATAAGACGACCGACTTCTTGGCAAAGCATTCGTGGTCGATTTCAAGTAAAGCCCATATTCTATATTATGCATTCAGCGACAATTTTAGTTTACCATAAGATGGTCTGCATGCTTGCTTGCTACTACAGTCTTATAAAAACACAGTAGTACCTTTACCTTTGATATAGACTACCAAACTACAATAAGTAATGTTCTACCACATTATAATAGTAGAGTAAATATTCCACCACCTTATAATACACGTAAAAATGTTTATTTATAAAATAAGTACCTATGCAATTGATATACAACAATAGAAATACAAATGCAATTCATGTTACTATTCCGGTATACTCGTATACCGTCTGCCTGTCGGCTGTCCAGTATTCGGTATCTCACACACGACAATCAATTTGCTGTCGAGACACTAGGTTCAGCTATTGTTCTGTCTGATATGACACAGACACAGTAAATTTATTCTCTACCTATCGCTGGTAGATACCTATTAAAGGTGCAAATGAGAATATTTGTCTTATTTTATGAATATTAGAAATATTGGGCATCGAATAAAAATGTAATTTTAAAAATGTAGGGACTCATCCTAGACTTCATCGAGAATAAAACATACTTCATGTATATTTTATTTTAGCAAGATACAGATTTGATACAGTCTTATCTACTACAGAGTTCATTATAAGCTTTGCCTCTTCATCTGTATTTTAATTTTTTATGAAAAACACCTATTAAGATTTCGCTTCGCATACTCATATTTAAAATATACGTAATAAGTTATACGCAATAAAATTATATGGATGGTTTGTATCCTAGTGTCATTCGAAGCACAACAGTTGTGTATAAACCTTATGCTACAAACACGTCTTTAAGTTAGCTACAAAGTTCAGTGTATCGTCGCTATCAAACATAATCGATTCGCCGTCGGACACTTGTACACTAAATCCCAGTGTAAATGGTTGCGACTATTGTTCACCCGGCGACAATCCCCACGAACCGTTGGCAATTCCGCCGCATGTGGCCGTTCTCCCACACTCGCTGTCAGGGTGTGACTACTGTTGCCACACTGCCGAACTAACCGAGACGTCTTGTATTGGATAGCTATTGGTGTAACTTGGGGGAGGTGGGTGGCCTTACCTACCCTAAATAAGTCTATAGGGGCTAGCCCGTGCCGATACTAGTAAGTTAGTCTTAAAGTTCGTACTCACCTCAAAATTGTAGATAGCCGCATTGTAGATGGCTGACAAAGTTTGACTACGCGCGTGGCGGAGCGGTCACCATACCGATCTGACGCGCAAAGGGTCCCGGGTTCGATCCCCGGCCAGACAGATAGCTAAATGCTGAATTTAGATTTCTGTTTCTGGGTCTGGGTGTTTGTGTGTTTGTCTTGTGTGTGTCCATGGGACCCAAGATACAGAGAATCCTAGTGTGGGGCCGTGAGTGTAGAAAGCGTTATTTATTATTATTAAAAAAAATTGCAAGGTTGCCCGGTGTATTAAGCATTACCTTGCAATTCCATAGGCTTGAAATAATTTACTGTGGCACTCTATAAGTGGAGGACGGCTCAGCGGAGTCTAATTTAATTACAAATTAGATCTTGCAAAAATTTAAAACCAAGTACTGCTCAAAAACCGTAGTTACGCTAATTAATGCTTTCATTAAACTTACAGCCTACCTTGTAGCTATAATTTCTGCGATCTTTTATAAAAATGGTCTTCTTTTAATACTTACATAATGTTATATCCTTGAAATGTAAAGTTCAAGTAAAACGTATCAATGCATTACTATTTTCTTTGTGATAAAACTTTGGACAAAACCTGATTCCTCGAGAATAACACATAAAAATATCTTTGTTTTAGTACCAGAAAGTTGGTCACCCCAGATGTCACACCAAACTAACAGCATTTATTGTTTCCGAACATAATTACACATTCAATTACATGGCTGTTTATTGACACGAAACTTTATTCCAACTCTGTTTGCTGCATTTGTAAAGTAGTTATTAGGTTCGTTTTTGTAATCGCTTTACCTACAAGTTTATTGCACATATTTTTTTGTAATATAGAAGTACCTACAAAACGAGCGGCCATCGAATAGTAAGAAACTACTATCAATGATATCTATAATTAAACCGAAGATAAGACCTCATCATACAGCTTCAGATACGTTGGTAGTTTGATACCCCTGAGGAATACGTTATAAACCTCTAATAAGTACTCGTATGTCTCCCTTACCACAAACCGGAACACATCAGAACCTTAAACTGCTGTTATTAGGCAGAAATTGGTGTGGCAGGGGTGTCTACGGAGTCGAATCACAAAGGATTTTATCGCTTTCAAAGTGCGTATGTTTAAAAGTGCCTGACTGTTGCTTAAGCCTAACTGTTGCTGTTACATTTACTAACTGGGTACATAGTATTGCTAACCTAATACTAGCAGGCGTTCTGAACATCATTATGCGTCGAAAGTTACTATTGCTATTATTTAATTCACTTAATATAATTTCTAAAAGTATAAAACATTTCTATAAAACCAAAATACACCTTCAGGTTTTTACATTTAACGTATTCAAACTTTAGTTAACGTTACCTCATTTGTCGTAAGAAAATTAAAAGTCTATCGTATTTAAGTTATATGTCTAAGCTTTTCCTGGTGATAACGCCGGATAAACTACAATATTTCCTATTTATAAAATGCAAATATAACCTATGTAATTAATATAATTCTGTAGATTTCTTATCTTATCCACTATCCAATTCAATTATCTAAGATTACATTAATATTGGTTCTTTCAATCGTTTCACTTTACTTACTTTTGACATCGTTCTTTATTCTATACGTACCTACTTAAACATGAAAAACCTGATAAGTGTTACTCTGCACTGATGAGTACTAAAGAAAATATTTGAAACATTCGATTATCTTATGACTAAGCAATTGGAATGGCCGAGTAACCGTATATTACAGATCATAATGGGTAAAATATTGAATTTAAGGGCAATGATCGATTACAGGTCATGTGGTATGGGAAACACGTCACGTGGAACGACAAACGAGGATAGAGGAAAAATATTTCTAATTACATAAAATGGAAACCGACCTGTGATTGCACTTATGTTTTCAAATCAGTATCTATTTTAAGAGGGCTTTTTCCTTGTCTGTTTTGTTTTAGTATTTGAAAGGTGGTAAAGCCAAGCATGAGTTAACCCCGTTTCCTACTATTACTAAATCTATTATTTACTAGCGTGAAGCTGTTCTTCGTTTCGAAGGGTGTTCATGGCGGCTAACTTAAATATGATGCCACCAGTTTTGTCAGGAGCGTAAACACATCTGTAATTGGCTTAAGGCAGAACCTGTTCTATGTGGTCATCAATGGGCGGCAGAGACTTTTTACCATTAGGTGGACTGCAATCTCGTTTTCTACCAAAAAATAAAAATGTATGATCTTGGAGTTTTTACATATTTTAAATCATTAGATTAGAGTTACAATATCTAATATTTATAAACAAGCAATCCTTATATACATTATATGATCTAAATCTCGCAAAGAGCTCCAACGATTTTCATTAAATTTAGTAATCAGAGTGGAGGTTTTGGAGGCGATAAATCGATCTAGCTAGGTTTCAATTTTAGAAAACTTCACTGTAAAAAAAGCAAAGTTCTGCAATTCAGGTTCTAGTACATTATGGTAACAGAATATCATTTTTATATACGAGTATAACATAATACGACGAAGGAACTCAACTCTACAGAACAATCAAATGATACTAATTCTCAACATCGCTCGAACATTGTTGCAAATGCCCAAAGGTCCAATTATTTCAGACAATGCATACACAGAGCGGTCCCTGGCTTATGATAAGCAAATTGTATCTATAAGAATAGACTACACAGTGCGCATTTAGGTATAGGTATAGTATATATACTTACTGGGATGAGAAAGGACGTCTTAACGACGAATTATCTACTTACTGTTTTAATTAACGACTCTATCTGAATACTCTAATTTTATAAGTACCTTCCGTGGACGATGCATCTACTCAACGCTTTGATTTGAAATAATTAATAGAACTATATATTTTCTTTTTAATAAACCGATCCTATTGTACAAGGTACTTTAAATTCCGTATAGTGACAGGGTATCTAATCATTAACCCAACTCAGCCCAGATTTAAAAAATCAAACAAAAAGTCGAGCAGGTTCAGAGGACCCGCATATATTACATGATAACCAAATTCAATTAATTGTGATAGAGGATAGTCGCATGATTATAGGAGTAATAGAATTCGGGACGTGATTATATCGGTAATAGAGTTCCGGTGTTAATTTACTGTAATATTCAATATGATATTAATTGAATTGAAGTAAGTGAATATATGTTTTGACCGTCATTGGACTGAATGTTCATTTGTTGTACTTTCATTTCATACTAGAATAAATTATGATAAACATTGTTTTATTATTATCTAAGAATTGCTCGAATTACTCATGGGACATTCCAAATCTTTACAAAGTGTTAGGCAACTGAATGCCATTCGAATGAATAAGAAGTAATGTGAATTAATATATTCTTGTGACATCGTGTTTCATTCACGAACTAAAAGAGAACCTGTTAAAACATCGATAAAAGATCGGATTTAGCGTAAAAGCGCACTTTTGCTTTGTATTTATTGCAACATGATTAAATACCTAAAATATCGAAAATAAAAACTCCACGTTAAACGGTATTCAGAATTTTTCAATGCGTCTAATATTACAAAAAATATATTTGCTTAAAAGTGTTGGCAGAGCGCTACCGTATTTTAATGACTGCTATGAATGGAACTATTTCAAATAGCGCTCGGGTCCTTATTTTGTAGGCTGCGTGCACGTTTTTTTATTCGTACCACAGCGTAAGGCGCGTACTCAATGGCCATACTAACCTGTCTGGTTTTCGTGTATTGGAAGTCAATGTCAAGAGCTGAGTGTAAAAAATAGTGGCAAAACTTGTGCTATCGGTGTTGGTTGTTACAAAAAAAATCATCAACGTCGAATCTGTGACTCTACCACGGAAAGCCAAGGTTTTTACCACGTGTTTTTTATGATTGAGGTACGAGTTTCCAACTTACCTAATGGTAAGCGGTTACTATGGCCCGACGCCTATCACATGTTGCGTGCTATGCGTTGCTACTCCTAAATACCAAGATAACATAAGGAAGTCAGCACCCACACCCATCCACCGAAACACAGGATTGCTAGAACGAAATAGGTATGGCGGTGATACTTCCTTAAGAAGGCTCACCCTGGTAAATTCAACCACCGACCACACTTAAACGAATGTTCTTACAGGTAATTAAACATTAATTTGATTTTAAGAATTTAAAATTTAAAGTAATCGTCCACGTCCAAATGCGTATTACTAGCCTATACACTAGATGATCCATACTGAGTTGATATTCTATAATGATATACCTATTAATTTACACTTAATTATTGGTATTTTTTTTCATATACCTATCAAACATTGCTGCTTTGTTGACAGAAATGGCCTTCGGAGTCAACCCATGTGAAAAAGGTTCCATTGAAAATAGTTTAGTCCCCAGTATACATTAGTCCTATGCACTATGTACGGATACCGTGCGTGCAGCAAAAGAATTTCCGCGGCGTGTGTCATGTCATGCGGATGCATTCACAACATTTATCATTAGCTTTGACAACCCTTGCGTATTCCCACTAGAATGTAGGTACAATTTAATTTTGCAGCCCTTTACCGATAGGAGGTACGTTTCGATGGCTTATCAAAAAGTTTAAGGCTTTAAGCTGGGAGATGTTGGAAAGATATTAAAATGAAGAATTTGAAAGGATTCGAGTGCTACTGCTGTGCCGTGCATTGTAATATTAGTATTAAGCTCAATTTTAATATGAAGTGAATGGTAAAGATGTAGGTATATGGGGTTTTACTTAATTAGTCCTTAATAGAAACAAGGTAGGTTTATTTAGATATTAATTTAAGGTAACTCTGGTCCGATTTCGATTTGATGGCAGTATCCATGACCAGTTAACACGAGGTGGATGAATGCGAATGTGATTATTGTTCGTTAAGATATCTAATTGGTTCAAATAATATGGGAACGAATAAAGATTGAATCATGCTAAGTAATTGCAATAAGTAACTTGACACTATCAATCAAATAGCACATAACCTATGACGCAAATGCAGTTGATCTCTGCAGTGCATATGATGATATACTCGTAAACACGAGATGGGCTGATAATTTGATCTATCTACATGACATTATTCCATGAAGTGAAGATGTCTAATGTTCGCAGACCAGTTTACACCTTTAATGAACGGCTCATTGGGTCGTTTGTCGGGAACCTTGAGGACACGGTAGAAATTCGACCCTGCCACCGCAAAAACACAACTTCCTTTCCGCGTCATTTATCTATATTCTATACCAATATAATGGTAGTGTCTGTGAGTATTTTCAATATATTGCGTTAGTAGTTAATGCAATATAACTATGATTATTTATTTGTACGTAGGTACGTGGTAATCTATGAATCTTGTATTTTACTAGAGGCTATTTTTCCGGGTAATTTTTTTTTACTAATAATTATAAATGGTCACGTACTTGCGAGCTTATAGAGCCAAGAAATCTCGTAAACACTAGGTATGAGTAGGAATATATTAAGTAAGTATATTCTAAAATCTTACTTTATTTTTAAGCTAATTTTCAAATCGTTGTTACGTTAAGTCTTGTTACGTTATTTTAAGATAAATTCTAGTAAATTTAATGTGAACGATAGAAAAGTAACAGAGAACAGCAAATTATTAGCAAATACTCCTATTAATAAACTTCCAACAAAATAAATGTAAATTTTTTTATTAAAGATTTTTTGAAACTTATATGTATGTATGTCACCAACATAGGTACTATCATTGTAATCACTTTCATCGTATAAAATAGAAACTTTCGCAGTTACGAAAAATGCATACCAACTCCCAAACCCAAAGCTACCTATAGCTCCACGTTCACCCTAAACTAACGCAATCTTTTTTGCATAGAACAGTTCACCTCCCTTTTTCCTCTCACTCGAATTTTGTAGGACAAAAGCTTTAGGCTCGAATAAACGAAGGGTCTAGTACGCTTGAATTTTTGCATCAGGAATGAAAGGGTAAGCCTCCCCCAGAATAAAGCGTGTTTCGTCTTGCGTCTCTTTTCTGTTTAACGCAAGTTTTTTAATAATAACATTGGTTATAAACTCTGTTTAGTAATTTTTTACGAAAACCGAAAAGTAATTAAGTTTTGTTTGTTGGCGAACAGTTATTTATTTCAATTAGTAGCAAAACTATTAGAAAATTATGGATTTTTTTATTACCATTTAAGATTTCACAAAAGATTAATTACTTTTCGTTTTTCCTTATACGTACATTTTTGTCAGTCATTATGATATGTATTACGATTTCTGTAATATATGTAT
>DWIJ01000581.1:0-10801 GCA_018248315.1 Chioides albofasciatus
AGTTACAATTCCATTTTCTATCAAAACAAATAATGACCTTATAATAACAGAAAAGGTAATGTTAAACAAACTGACGTATGATGTTTGAATGTAAATTAAAACAGGTGTTTTATATCATTATTGTGAGGATTTAATGTGATTACAATAGTATTCCATATAACAAATTTCATTGTTATAAAAGTTTTTGTTTGATCAATTCATGATGACGCAAATGGCTTTGATGTTTTAAAGTAGTTGTACATTTTCATAATTACCTCATGGTAAAAATCGATTTAACAGTTTTTGCTATAATTTCTTATGGTTAGGTAAGCAATTGTAATTATAGTTATTCTTACATAATTTAGGGCTATAAAGCTTAAAACAATACACGCTTATAAAATATTTTCCAATGATAGTTTTGATGGCGTTCACCATAGGGATGCGAGTAAAATTCAAGAAGTATTTAAATAATTTCATTATGATTAAGGTCTTAAGTTTGAACATAAATTACAAGTACGGGAAACCTATTAATAAATTATAGTATATTAAACCTAAATAATTCCTTAATTTTAAGATTTTTGATTACGTTCATACCTATATCTATTACTGAACGCTGCAGTAGTCACCACGATGCTTAAAATTACTTAAGTTCTGGTCTCGAATAAATTATTTATTATTTACATAACATTACAAGTCTAAATATTATCATAACAATCGTAGTAAACAAGAAGCCTGTAATGTAAACTGCATTTATATGTTGTGCAAGATGCACTTACCTACATCACTATCTAGTATCTACTCTATCGTGCTACATCTCTTTTTAATAATCGTAAAAATAAGCCCTTATTAAACGACTGCCAAGGAAGGGTTAATACTAACCCCATTGTTTTTAACCGACTTCAAAAAAGGAGGTTATGTATTCGACCGCTATGTATGTATGTATGTATGTATGTATGTATTGTTAGACATCACTATGTCGATGTCTCAGCACTAGCTGTCATGTAGACAGAGAGATTCGGCGCGGTTTTTTCGGAATGAAAAAAGATGGCGGATTCTAAGTTTTAAAAACTATTAAAAAGTATTAATAAAGGTACTTTTAAAAGTTATTTAATAGAAATCAGAAGTGACATAAAGTGCTCACGTGCATAGTAGGGAGTTTTGGCAATTTACTAGTGAAAAGGCCGTGTTGTAATACGTAAATACATTGTTGCGGGAAAGACGCTATATACTTGTAATCATATTTTACTTAAAAGGACGCAATAAGTGTGCTAGTACTGCTATATTAGTCTAATTAAGTTCGTGTGGCTTACTTTGTATCGAGTTTCAATGTGTGTTCACGTTATCGAATGTTGGGAGAACTTTAACAAGTTTGAACCTGTCGATGCGGACGCGCACTGGGAAAAAATGCTTGTTGAAGGTGTTGCCTGCTGGCTGCAAATTGTGACTGTCTTGGCTTGCATGCTATAGCTGATGCTTCAACTAACAAATTGAGAATTCGGTGAGATTAGTCCATGTTATTTCTTATAGACTGTACAATATTAGTCTGAGTTACGGATGAAAGTACATTTTGTGGAAAAGAAAAGAAACTGATTTATTGATTGATAGAAGTGCATGTTGTGATTGTGATTAACATAATATAAGTTGCACCCAACCTTGACCAGTGTGTAAAATTTTAACTTGATATTCAACTACATTATTAATTAATTTAACCAAAACATATATTGTGCTTTTAAATTAATACAAAAACAATTATTAAAAATATATAATTACCTGCATTAAAATGGGTCGTCATAAAAGAAGATATAAGTCAGTTAGTAGCAGTAGTTCTAGTTCAGAAAGTGAACGTAATGTGGAAAAGAAGAAGAAATATAGAAAAGAATTGAAAAGGAATAAGGAACGCATTGAGGCTTTAGAAGGCCTTGTGTGTGAACTGCGAAGAAAACATAGTGATAATAGAGAACACTCTCCTCATGTCCCAGGAGACTCTATGCAATCTGTCCGCTATGTGGGTCGAAATGATTTTATACCAGAATTTGATCCCCAAAAATCATCTGTCTCCATAGAACACTGGATTAGAAATTTAGAAGGTATATCTAAAATGCATGCATGGGATGAACGCACCTTAATCTGTAGCTGTACTTCAAAGTTGCGTGGTTATGCCAAAGGATGGTATGAGCAGCAAACATCATATGAGATGAGCTGGAGTGAGTGGAAAGAGAAGCTGATTAAAGCTTTTCCATTCACAAGAAACAAATTGGCTCAAATTAGAGATTTAGTTAATAAAATAAGATTACCATCTGAAAACCCCATTGAATTTTATTACAACAAGCTCAGTATCGGTATGTCATGTCAACTAGGGGATGATATAATTACTCAAGCTATCATTGGGACTTTAGGTGACAAGCTTCTAGAAGTTGGAGCCCTGTCAGCTGGTTGTCAAGATACAACTTCGCTATTAAAATATTTGGCAAGTTTTATGAATGCAAACGGTACAGATACTAAGACAGACACAAACAAGCCAAGTTCGAGTAAGGTCCTCAAATGTTTCAAATGTGGTAAGGATGGTCATAAGGCTTTTGCATGTCATCGCCTAAGGAAACAGAAGGAAGACCTAAAGAAATGTTCGTTTTGTGACAAACCTGGACATGTTGAAGCAACTTGTTATAGAAAGAAAAATCAGGAGAAATATTGTTCTTTCTGTAAAATAAAAGGTCACAATCTAGATGATTGTAGAAAACGTTCAGCAGGCTTACAAGATAAAAGTGTAAGGAAAGTTCATTCAGTAAGCTCTGATTTCTCTGATAGTAAATATTTTAAGTCAGTATTTATCAATGAGATGCCGGCAAGTGCATTTATAGATTTTGGAAGTTCATGCAATATTATAAAACAGAGTGTTTGTGATAAGTTGGGTTTGAAGACTAGAACCAATGACAAGGTTGTGATAAAAGGATATGGCGATGCGTTGACCTGGCCAAAGGGGATTACTACGGCTTATTTAACAGTGGATGGTGTTAAAAAACAAACTGAATTGTATGTTGTACCAGATGAAGTGCAAGATTTTGATATTTTGGTAGGGCAGCCATTTACAGAGGCTTCAAACATTGTGGTAGTCAAAACATCTACCCAATTAAACGTTTTTGATAAAGAAATGGCTCTGGAGGTCGCAGAATTATGTCAAAATTTAGAAAAGGTATGTTTATATCCTAACACTGATTTAACTTTGAATCCTGGTATTAATAAGATTGCTGTAAGAACGGAACCTGTGGCAAGTGGAATTTTAAAGGTGAAACAGAGTGAGCAAAGGAAACCTAGGTGTGAGAAGAATATTATAGGTGAAGAAGTTGGAAGCGAGGATGGTATGGCAATTATAAAACTTGTCAATATGACTAATGACGCCATTCCTCTCAAAAGTGAAGAGTGTGTTGCTCGTGCTGACTTACTTAATACGTGTAAAGAAAATACTGCACCCAAAATAGGAGATCACTTATCAGATGATCAGTATTTGACTTTACAATCTCTGCTTAATGAATATCAGGACTGTTTCTCTGGTGATGGCATGGAACTTGGAAATTGTCAAATTGAAATGACTATTAGACTTACTGAAGATAAGATCATAAATTATAAACCATACAGGATATCATTTCATGAAAGAGAAATAGTTAAGCAGATTGTTACGGATTTGTTACAAGCTGGAATAATCGAAACATCTACATCACCATATGCAAGCCCTGTGATTTTAGTTAAAAAGAAAGAGGGTGGTTATCGCATGTGTGTAGACTACAGAGCATTAAATAAAATAACTGAAAAGGAAAGATATCCTTTACCAGTTATACAAGATTTACTGGATAGATTAGTAAACAAATCAGTGTTCTGTTGTTTAGACTTGGCGAATGGGTATCATCAAATTAAGATAGCAGCCCCATCCAGACCGCTAACAGGATTTGTTACACCTGATGGTCAGTACCAGTATCGAATGATGAGTTTTGGATTATGCAATGCACCGGCTGTCTTTCAAAGGGCCATGAATGAAATATTAGCTCCTGTTATTCATGAATGTGCTGAAGTGTACATTGATGATGTGATTATTTGGGGTGAAAATGTAGACGAGTGTTTAGTTAATCTGAGAAAGGTTCTCAAGTTAATTAATGCAGCAGGTGTCAAATTAAAGCGAAATAAGTGTAGTTTTCTTACTGAGACCGTTGAATATCTTGGTCATTTGATCTCTGGAGGGGAGATTCGTCCAGCTCCGCACAAGATAAATGCAGTAGCCAATTTCAAGACTCCGCAGAATGTCCACGAACTTAGGCAATTCCTGGGTTTAGCAAGTTATTTCCGCAAATTCCTGAAGGGATTTGCCACCATATCTAAGCCTCTTACAATGTTAACCAAAAAGGGCATTGATTGGAATTGGGGACCTGATCAAAGAAAAGCTATGGAACACTTAAAGGATATGTTGACCGCTGATCCAGTTCTCACTATTTATAGCCCAGAACGGGAAACTCAAATTCACACAGATGCTTCAAAAGTAGGATTGGGTGGTGTACTTTTACAGCGCCAACAAAATCATGAATGGAAGGTTGTTGCTTATGCAAGCAGGCAAACATCTGCAACTGAAACTAATTATCACAGTTTTGAACTTGAAGCACTTGCCGTTGTCTTTAGCATACAGAAATTTAAAGTGTATATTTCAGGACTCAAATTCACTATTGTGACCGATTGTTCTGCATTGAGGTTAGCTTGGTCAAAACGAGATTTATCGCCTCGCATCGCGCGATGGTGGCTTGATCTCCAGGAATTTGATTTTGATATTGAACATAGACCGGGGACTTCAATGGCACATGTAGATGCTCTGAGCAGAAACCCCATACTGGTAAACCACATTCAAGAGAAAGATTTTATTAATACTTTGCAAGATGGAGATGAAGATATTCAAGGATTAATTGAGAATTTGACATTAGAACTTGACGCTAACAAGAATAAGAAAGATGGCTTGGCTAAATATTTCAAGGTGTCAAATGGGTTGTTGTGTCGAATTACTGAAAATGGTCCAAGACCAGTGTTGCCTAAGAGTGCAAGATGGCATATTATGAAAATTTATCACGATGATAGTGGACATTTGGGACTTGAGAAATGTATTGAGGCTATACAAGCTAAGTATTGGTTCCCCAAAATGAGGAAAACTGTTGGGAAATATGTGGCAAGTTGTATAGGTTGTCAATTTACCAAAAAGCCTACTGGTAAGCAGCCAGGATTAATGCATCCTATTCCAAGGGTGTCTGTCCCATTCGAGACTTTGCATGTGGATCATCTGGGACCCTTTTGTAAAAGCAATGGTAAAACTTACATCTTTGCAGTTATAGATGGATTTACAAAATTTGTATGGCTTGAGGCAGTTTCAAGTGCAAATGCTAAGGGTGCTATAACATCTCTAAATAAACTAAGCCATGTATTTGGTTACCCAGGGCGAATAGTGAGCGATAGAGGCACTGCTTTCACTGGAAATGAGTTTAGAGAATATTGTAAAAAACAGGGTATTAAGCATGTGTTGAATGCAGTGGCCTCTCCTCGAGCGAATGGGCAGGTTGAACGCTTAAATCGGACAATCCTTAGCTCTCTCACAGCTTATATGGGTAATGAACAAAAAGGGTGGGATGTTCACCTCCCTAAAGTACAGTTAGGTATTAACTCTACTATTAGTCAAGGGACCGGTAAATCACCATTAGAATTATTGTGTGGTTTGAGACCACGGCTGGCAGCTGACCTTCAGGGTTCAGTTTATAGGACCGATATAAAAGAAATGAGGGCAGACGCAGCCAAGAAGATTAATATTAATGCTTCCCAAATGAAGACAAGATATGATAAAGGTCGAAGGCTATGCAAGCCAATCAATGTGGGCTGCTTAGTGATGATGGAACGAAGGATTTTGAAACCCATTCAATGAAAAATTTCATCGTATCAGTCTCGTTTTAATGTCAAATCAATTCAGTTCGGTAAATGAAAATGTAATAAATCTTCTTTTCTGCCTGATGAAACAAAATAATAATTTATTAAAATGACAGAATTAAAACCTTACAGAATATAAAGAAAGAAAGAATATATATCTCTCCTCATTTCATCTATCATCACATATCTATCGTGTCATATATCTATACTCTATCTATTTTTAAAAATGAAATAGTGAACATGGCTGCCAACATGTACTGTTTTCTCGACTAGAACACTAGTCAAAGTTTATGAATGAACATCATTATTAGACAAAAGATCGAGTAATATACGAGATTAAGTTATACCATTCATGGACTGGCGAACGAACCATCATATTTATAATCAACAAATACCTGACAATAATTGGAAACATTCGCAGGGCTCGCTCGAAGACCAACTGCACAGACTCAAGGAGTACGAGGCCGGAGTGTACGCGTACAAGCCGCATATCGAAGAGCTCGAGCGCATCCACCAGGCAGTACAGGAGGGCATGATCTTCGAAAACAGGTCTGTGGACATGTTTTAAAAATACGATCTTTTGTTATACTCTTTTCAGACGTAGATTTCAGTAGCAAAAGTTTGTTAAAACCTTTAGCTTATATAATAATATAATTTTAAAGAAGTTTCAAGGATCATTTTGGAATAGTTAGCCTAAAATTGTAGGGAATGTCTTTATGACATTATTCAGCCTCAAATTTTCAATCTTTATAGTCCAATTTTAGTCATAATCTTTTGTGGTCTCTATTAGAGTGTTAGAGACTCTCTAACTACACTGCCGACCTTTTTAGATTATTTTTGAAAAATAACATCGAAAACAGTATTAAACTTTGTTTATGATTGATGATGATTAATAAATCCAGTCTTTATTGGTATAAAGACTTGAAACACACCCTTGTAAATCCTCGTTAGTAAATCGCAAATTCCCCAACAGATATTCACAATACACAATGGAGACGCTCCGCGTGGGCTGGGAACAGCTGCTGACGTCCATCAACCGCACCATCAACGAGGTGGAGAACCAGATCCTCACGCGCGACTCCAAGGGCATCACGCAGGAACAGCTCACAGAGTTCCGCGCTTCCTTCAACCACTTCGACAAGAACCGCACCGGTATGCGCTCGTCTTTATTTACACTTTTTGCTAAATATATTAAATTGTTTGGATATCAAAAGGCTAATGTATGGATGGGTGGATGGTTTGGTTATCAAATAACAAATTTGGCAATTTCTGCCTATTTGAAATTGACAAATTTCAGTGTTTGTTAGGAAAATGTTTCATAAGAGAGATTTCGTAAGAGACGTTAGATATAAACGAAACATCCATCTTATAACTCGGTGACAAATGACGAGTATGTAAACGCGGACGACGGACTAACTTTGCGACGAATACTAGATAATATACCCAAGTAGGTTATTGACACATAATTGTACTATTCGTGTGTACTCGGCGAATATCTAAAGATTACATTCGTTTCTTACTACAATTTATAAAAATAACAATACGAAATAAATAGGTGTTGCAGAAATAGAGATATACTCTTAGAGATTAAACTCCAAAAGAATCCACGGCAATAAATGTTTCCTTTACGTTATCCCTTCAATATTTGTCCTCAGGCCGTCTTGCACCCGAGGAGCTGAAGTCGTGCCTTGTATCGCTGGGCTACAGCATCGGCAAGGACCGACAAGGCGAACTCGACTTCCAGCGCATTCTCGCCGTTGTCGACCCCAACAACACAGGTAATAACAATACTGAGAATGTACCGTCTTTACACCTATTTGTAGCGTGATACAGTTTATTTTATTTATTTACTGTATCACCTCTAAAATAAATGAACCTAAGGCAAACTTAGTGCCCAGTGGCATTCGCTACTGCCCTGGGTAGATGAAGAGAATATGCAGCAAGTGTTATACTTCTGTGAATGCGTACTTGCATATAAAATGACAAAAAGTTCTCAGAGGCTATGTCATGCATTGCCAGCATCCATGATTAGCTTCAGGTAGAACACCTATTCTATGTGAAGTTAGATACAGTACATTGACCACTTATCATCAGGTGGACTGTATTTTGATACTACAATCTTATAATAATTTATTAAGCAGTACTTTAATGATAATAAACTAATTTCATTTTGGAAATGTTTCAGGCTACGTTTCGTTCGATGCGTTCTTGGACTTCATGACAAGGGAATCCACCGACACAGACACCGCAGAGCAGGTCATCGATAGCTTTAGGATCCTGGCTGGTGACAAGGTATAATATTATTTGGAATTGTACAGTGTACACATATTTTCAAGATACATTAGTATAAAAGTATATTGTGGATTCTTGTAAAAGTTATTTAATGGTCATAAATGATTCTACGTTCGTTCAAGTTTCTGATTAAGCAAAAAATTAACAATAATAGACAATGAAATTACATTCTTTTGGGTCACCTCACAGACAAATATACAAACGTCGTATAACCGAAAACGATGACCCATTAGGGATGCAAGTTGGTGAAATTATAAAAATATCGACGGCATAAGCTGTCGATATTTTTATACAAATATTGAATCTTTCAACATCATATATAATATAATCAGTAAGTAGATAACATTCGTATAAAGAGCCGCAAAATCAACTTTTCGGTAATCGATTCAATATTTCATTTTTTTATATAATTGTCATTTTCCACTTTGTGTACAATACAACCCATTTGTATTTTATATTATTTCCCACGTTCAGATGTTAGTGCGATAGTTGTCAACAAATATAGCTAATGTTGAACGAATTGGGTTTTGAATTGGATCAATTTATCAATTGTTCTGTGCGGTCGAGCGGTCACGGGTGGCGGGTGCCCTCGCACCCACTTTCCCTATGTGCCAACTAGCGAGTGTTGTTTTGGGAAACAAAAATAATTTATTTATAAGCCAAACTATGAACTACCTCTCCTGGTGTACTTCCAATTGATTTTTGTAATCAATATAGCGCAACTGTGCGCGATATTGGAAATTTTATTTAAGATTCATTACAGATATTCACGTACGAATCTATTCGCGTACCATAAGGCTTACGTATCGCATACTGTTTTTTTGTTTTAAAAATAGGAAACGATAGTAATTTTGGTTTAATAATGCAGTCGTCCTGACGTTAAACAATTACAATGATGATCAGTTTTAACTGCAAATAGGAAATAATCTACCTGTTTTTTATATTTTAAAAATCTGATGTTACATAGTTAGCTTTCACTGTTATAAAGCCATTATTACGTGTAGTGATGGTAGCGGCGCATCTGTGGCCGACCTCAAAAAGGAATCTAATCTTATGTGGGGTTGATTACAGATTTCCATGGGCGGCAGTAGACACTTAACATCAGGTGGACTGAAGGCTCGTCTGCTACTTATATTATAAAAAAAAACGCATCAGTGACCTTAAGACTCTAATTCTACCTAAAACTAATTAGATATCCATGAGTGACAGTTGCCACTCATTATAATGTGGACTCTCGATTCCTGCTACTATAAAATAAAAATCTTAAATAGTTTGCTTGTTAATATTAAAATTTACTTGCACGAATACTTTTCTGACAAGAACGAACTGTGTACTTATAAGGTATTTAAACAAGATTTTTCTAATGAAATATTTTTATTTCCAGGGCAACATCTTCACATGTCCAAATGGTGAGTAAAACAATATTTTCATTATTATTTGTACATTCAACCAACTGCAGCGAATAATAACTGTCTGTGTGAATTCATTTTCTCATGCGTGAAACATGTGAAAATTTGGTGAACGCCAAAATAAACGGTAGCTACAATCCACATAGAATTTGTGTATAAAATCAAACCCAAGTGTTAGTTCCAAATAATTGATCAAAGGTTTTTAAAAATGAGAAACACTGTGTAAATAAATCATATGGCGAAAGAAAAGCAAAATAAGTCGCCATTTTGATTTTTTGAAAATTTTATACAATCCAGTGTCTACTAACAAGACGTGTCTAATGCCACCTCATATTTTAAAATAAAGACACACAAAAAGATACATTTAAATGTATTTACAAACATACATACATACATACTCCGAAAGACACCTTTGCCATTGGGTGCGGTTGAGTTAAAGTAAAAAACATGTCACATGAATAAATTAATGATAATCTTAAACCCCAGTAGTAGGACTCTAAGACCCTCATTGAAATAAAGCAACGATTAATATAAAACAAAGAACTCGACAGTTTAAACATATAGCTTTTTTACCATAATTTAGACGAATCTAATAAAACTCACATGTTAAAATCCGTTGGAAATTTAGAGCCAAAGAATGAGTCAAACGTATATGCATATACGCTAGAATAAGATTACCGTCCGCATTCGGGCAAAAATACACTTCACTAATTAAGTGTCTATTTCATTATCATATCGCGAGAACGCAATGTTTTATCTACTCGTACTATAATTAAATGTAGAGCAAGCATTTCGACGGTGTGTACTAGTTCATCATAGAGTTCTCATGCTCTTAATTCGCCTAAAACAATGTAAAGTGTACTGAAACAGGGAGACAAACATACCGCGAGGCAACAATGGCCGAATCATATTTAATTTATGTTTTCGTTTTCATTAACGTAACATACTTTGCAGTGAACTTGGCAAACAATGCGCGATGGAACTCGCTTGTGTTAAAGCCATGACCACATTATAGGCTCTGTGAATAGTATTATACTAAATATCAATTTACGATACGGATCCCTATTTTTTTCTCGTATTAAATATAGACTATGTTCATCAGGGATAATGTAGGATTCAAATGGTAAAAGAATTTTTCAAATCGGTACAGTAGTTTCGGAGCTTAGTCAATTCAAATT
>DWIJ01000582.1:0-10800 GCA_018248315.1 Chioides albofasciatus
TGTACATACATAAAAAAAAAAAAAGATACCGGCCGAATTGAGAACCACCTCCTTTTTGAAGTCGGTTAAAAAAGCAATACAGTACAATACAATGTCAGTAAACTAATCACGGCAATAAATATTTGCGATTAACACTTCTTTTGTTCCGCGACACGCAACGCCTTGAAAATAATGCCTATCTCTACATCAGAAGCTATTATTTTGAAACACGTAAGTGAAGAAGGTTGAAATTAGTGATGTACCTCATGGTTTATGTGGGTTTAAACTGGGAATCTTTGTGTTAACTTCGATGAAAATGCAAGGACGTGGATGCAACCTCAAATAAACAATACTGTAAAAAGGATAGATAATCAAAAAGATAGTTAATGTTTGTTAAATTCAACTTTATAAGTCCAATCACTCATTTAGTACAGTTTTTTCATTCTATTATATTAAGTAGTTATAATTTCTTCTTTCTTAATAGTTTTTGTTGTAAAAGTTAATTATCACACCCCTGGCCTGTGCTTTCGGCGAGTCCCAGGTGTCTAAATGTCTGCGCACGAATCATTAACTCGATTTATCATGGCCCAATTCGATTTTGTCCGAATCGTAGCTAACTCGATATATGGCATCGAGTCAAAACGTTTGCTGTATAGTTTATTTTTTGTAACTCTTCTTTCAGAATCACGCTATGTTTTTATTTTTTACACAAAATGGTAAAAATGAATGAATGCGTTTTGTTTTAAAGTAACTCACTTGTACGTCATAAAATGTTAAATTGTAAAAAAGGGCCTATAAAATGTTTGTATTTTTGCAGACATCCCTCCAGAAACAACAACGAAGCGCTAAAGAAACACGACAACGAAACCGAGCCGCTCGACAATAGACCCAAACTTTTACAAAAGGTAAGCCAGACTAGATAGAGACTTACTCTAAGTACCAGTTTAAAATTAAGGTATCTGTTGATCATTTTTAAGTAACTGCCGTCTTATAAATGCTTATGTACTGGGGGTGGGTTATACCGAAGGCCTATTTAACTTTGACAGTGGCGATAGAACGTAACTATTATGAGTTGCCCCAAGTTGTTTGTCATTAATGGCATTTGTGTCACTGTTACTACGATTTTTAGTGTCATTGGCAGATTCTGAAATTGATAAGACGATAGTTTAAACCAGCTAAAACTGTCAGATTAATGTTAAGTATTAGTTACGCTTATGACGTTATGTTAACCGTAAATAAAATGGTGTAACCCATTAAATACTTAAACGTAGTTGTGTCGGTTGGTTAGGCTTTTGTTAACGTTAAAGTTTCGTGGTGGAATCTACCTTAGGTATACTAAACATAAAACTTTGCTATAGTTGTGTTAGGTCGACAGAATTCGTGAAAAAAATTGCACATAAACATTATTTGTACATTGCATTAATTCCTAATGTGATTAGGATTTCATTCGCACCTTTGTAGAAATGAGGTAAATTGTGGCCATCTGCAACTTTAATTTGTATTTTTTCATTTACACTTAAAAATATAGGTTTATTTTTTTGATACTTAAAATATTTTATTACTTTTAGTTAAGTACGCAGGTACACATAAAAAAACCTCGTTAAGTTTTCAGCTCTGTCGATTTAAAAAGCGACATATTTTAATGATTACGGAAGGAATTTTAATTACTCGCAAACGTCGACCTTATTTAGCATATCAGGCAGTTTGTGTCACGTACCACATGGGTAGTAATTAGTAAGTATAAACTTTATTACCCATGGTCACTGCATAATGTGCTAACGCTGCAGTAGTTAATTGGAACCGGTAAAAAGAAAAAAGTTAGGGGTAATAATGTTAAATAAAGTAATTTGTAAAATTTTAACAGCATTGGCGTAGCATTATGGAATAATATTCTATTTATATAAATACGCTTTACATACATTTCTATGCGTATTAAATATAAGCCATATTATTCTATATAAACTTTTCTTAGAAAGTAGTATCAAAATCAGTAAATTAACAATATTATGCAAGTTCAGAATTCGTACAAGGACCGAAAAACTAAGTGTCTACAAAATTTTAGCGTGCGCGTGTAGCACGTAGCACGTCGTAGCATGGTATGTAGAGCACGTAGCACGGAGGTTTTGAAGCATTTTCGTAGAGCCACAACGAAAGTCCGGAAGCATGACTGCACGTAAGTCAGCTACTCGCATTTGCCACAGTTAATAAAGAGGATAGATGAGGATATAAAATGTGACAATAAATAAAATATTGCACTGTTAAAATTTTAATCACAGTCTCGTAGCTTGGTCGTAGCATGTTTGTTACATTCTACTTTTGTTTTATTGTACCGGAAATTACATTAATATAGAGCGGACTAAAGTCCATTCTTTCGTCTATAGGAATATTCTATTTATCCTAACGTGCAATCGCCATAGACAGTTACATGGGCCAATAAAATATTCAATACTTAAGTACTTAGAACATAAGAAACAAATATTTGCCACATATGAGTACAAGTAATGAGATCTGTAGAGGAATTCAATCTTGGGTCGTGATCGATCAAATAACGCCCTTGTAACGAGATACAGTCAGCAAATATGGGGTTGAAGTAAGTATTATCGGCCTTGCCGTCAATACATGATGGATGTGGACGAGTATGATGAAGGCATTTATTTTCCGACATAGAACGTTCATAATCGCATATTGCTAATAGCTCATTATATTGGAAAGTAGGAAATTATCGTTTAGTGAAGTTTTTATCTTTTTCAATACTATATTTAAAAGGTGGTAGATGATATTCTGTGGGTCCTTCAATGCAGCGGTATTAAATACAAGATGGATAACTGTGAGGAGATACTGTTCGAATTTCATACATATTTAAAAAATATTACTTGAACACATTTCTAAATGTCAAAACACATTTTTAATTGTAATTTAATTGGGACTGTTCACATTTTCCTCACTACTTATTCAAATTTATTATGAAACTATTCACTACATTGGCAACTACTAGGACATAACCTAGTAGTTGCCAATGAAGATTCAAAATTTGAGATCCCATGGCCCATAATCATTTTAGCAAAGCGGTCTCTCCTAAGCCATTTAAAAACATAGCAGGTCCGGAAACAGGTTGTGCCGCCCTTGACCCGATCCACCCAAATACTGCGTGACCTTAGGATCCCTGCCTACGAACCATTCCAGCCCTTCCGCCCGACGCGAATATAATGGGAGGCGCATTTACATCTGATTAGCGGGAAAGGTCAAATTCGTCTGTACTTCGTCTATGTCTGCCAAAGGAACCCAGCCGTTAAGTCGATAATGGACGTACTCAGCTGTTTTATCGATAGGGACTCGAGTACGATTGTAAGATAAGACCTTGTTATCTGATTCAGGTCCGTGTTATTTATGTAGTACAAATCTCCCCTTACATCTACATTTACCTCGTACCGTATATAGATTGTACATTTGTTAACTGAAAATCCATGAATACGTGTTTACATGTTTAGTTAGGCAAGTCACAGCCTAGTTGTTGAAACACGGCCTGTGAATCGGGGGGACCGAAATTCAAATCCCATTGACATGTAATTTTTCATAGTTATGCGGATATCGCCTATAAATTAAATTTCACTTGTAAGGCACTCAAATACACATTATTAGGAAAGCTGCGTACCTGAGAGATATTATCGGATAAAGTGTTTTAAACGTTCGATTAAAACACTTTATCCGATTTTCATAACGCGCGAAGGGAAGATTATCCTTATAATGAAAAACCGATTACTTAGATATTATACAACCATTAAACGTTACGTCACTAGGGCTTTGTCGGTAACCGCCTTGGGGTTTACCATAAATGTCACAAAGCCACAGCATTCACGTAAATGAAGGCTTTCGTGATTTATGCACGGCAGCTCGAGCGGAGCGAACCATGAAGCGTTTCCGTGAACAATTCTCGTAGGTAAGCGCCCCTGCTTAAAAATAGCAGGCGAGGGATTCCGTGATACCGCACTGAACGCTAGGGTTGTCTAATTTGCATAATAGGAAGGTTAACTTTAGTAGAATAGACTGATAATAGGCGCGGATGATTAACGAATAAAACGGAAATTCTGGCAGCGAAAGTGATGAAGTTGTTAATTATTTGTTTAACCCAATATCTAACCGGAGATTCGTTGCAATCTAGCCTGACATTGTACGACAATATCAAACGCGGGCGTGATATTTGTTGTATTGTAAATTGTAATACTTACTTACTTAAGTGATAATAAGAATTCTTTGTATATCGACTTTGAGGGTACCTACTTGTTCCTGTAGTTTTGGGAAAATAATAGGACTACGGTATCCTCTGTTTGTCGTAAGAGGCGACTAAAAGGGGTCTTCTGGAGTTGTGGGCTGCAAGTGTGGGAGCTAGAACCGCCCGAGCAGCGACCCCGGGAAGGACGGCGGTATGTGTGGTCGCATATCGTCGTGTACACCAGATGGTGAGGCCAGCGTCATGCTCACCTGGACGGAGCATCACGGGCACCGCGCTGAAAGGACTCCGGTTGCGTTCCTTTGGAGATCCCGGAGTCCACCGGAGTAGGTTTTAGTGCGGTTAGAATCCCACACAACCCTGCGTCGTGCCCACGGCAACGGATCCACACACAAAATAATCCACACCTATTTCTGCCTAATATTCAAAGCATCTTCGATACTAATTATTGTTTCCCATTGTTTCACTTGTAAGTGACAGCCCTACGCCGTTCTATAAATAGCGAAGGCTCTTATTCATAGATAGGTATCAAAAGAAAGACGAGGCATAGAAGCGGAGTCTCTAGAGGTCAGCTCAAAGATTGTACATTGTTCGAGTACGGTCGCTGCGGATGTGATACAATGAACCGTGTCGTCAATCACTTGCTCTCAAGACAAAGTGCTTTAGAAACATGTGATTACGACTTCTGTCTCTTTTTAAAAGCTTTTTCATAGAAATGTATTTGCTTATGTAACTTAAGTATCAAATGCATGCGCCCTTTTAATGGTAAGTTCTTCGTAACTCCCGAGGATTGGTCTTATTTAAAGTCAGTTACGTTAATTGCTATGAGGACAAAGTGGGAACTCCTAATTTACATGCCTTACCGCATCCTACGATTGTGAACAGCAGAGCTTTTTTTATAATATGGCAGTAGCAGATGAGCATGTAGTCGTCCTGGTGGTTACCGCCGCCCATGGACATTTTTAATGAACCGTAGATAAAATTAGAATGAGTTATTGAAGGGGATGCGAAGATGCTAAAATTGCACTTACTCGAGCTTCGTCGGAACCGATTGGATTCTGTAGATTACTTGTTGGAATGAAAAAAACCTATATGATGTTTTTCGATTCAGAGGTGGTAAGAGATTCTAAAGAATCTAGAGGGGTTTAATGATGTAAAAAAATGTCAAATGAAAATACTTACTCGAGTTCGTCAAATTAAGGGAAAGGTCGGTCAAGTAAATGCTGTAAATAATAAATTTGTAATAATCTGATGATCTGAGCGTGGTATTTGAGAGTCAAAAGGTTACAAATTTACTAAAGAAATCGTTACCTTGGCATTGTCGAGCACGGTCAATTTTTTTTTATTTACAAAGGAACTGATGCTAGAAAACAGGGAACACCATAATCTGACAATTTCCACACTTCGTTTTTTTTTTTACAATTTTGAAGGGCTGCTCTGAACAAACCCCCCTATATAGAAAGCTCATATATGGATTACGATACTCTACAGGGTGTAAGGTATTTCCCATATCTTAATCTGACGCGCACGAGTCACTGCAGAAATCCCCTCTTGGGCTCCCCTACTATTAATCTACGCGATGCATGAAATGTCGTCCGGTCGGTCGTTTGTCACCGCTCAGTTATGTCGTGACGTCTTCATTTAAATCCATAGGCTTATGTGTCGTACATGATGTCATTGCGGTTTGTGGGCACGTCGGCGCCTACCGACGAATCGTTGGACGTTCGATCATCGTGTCGTCACGTGTCATAATTTTGTTACGTCTGAACGTCGTGTGGGCGGGCGAAAATTATATTTAGGTCGTCGTCATGTCTTTTTAGGGGTCCGTAAAAACAAGACCCTGTTAAAGAAGCCTCCGCTGTCTGCCCGTGTGAGACAGCGCTCGAAATCTTGAATCATCAAATATTATACATATGCATTGAAATTTTTACACGGTCTATTTTAGTGTGTTCGAGAAAAAAAAATATTATGGTCCCAATACGAAAATTAGGGAGGTGTGTTATTTGGGGTATGTCAATAAACTATTTTAAAAATATATTGTGTCCAGTATCTCATTTTTGTGCGGAACTCTCCATGTGTGAGTTCGACTCGCGCTTGGTCATTTTTTTTTATTCCCGTTAGTGTATCGATGGCGCTTGTGCTCGCTGGAAAATTTGCGAAATGGCCCCCTAAAATACGATACCGCGTCGCCGTTATCTGACATTTTGACCGAGATACCTTCAAGCCCAAATACTTCTCGCGCGACCTCCCAAATCGTCTGACGTGCAATACATTACCCTCGGATGCGAGAGGTGAACGTTCCCTCTGACCTACGTCACTCTACGTTTTATCGAGCTATGCTCCGCACGTGGTTCCGTCGGCGTTTATCAATTATTATAAATCAATTTTCGTATTTATTTCCATTGCCTTCTTTGATTATTATTTTGTGGATGAATCTCTCAGTTCTTATGCGTTAGGACTTTAGATGGATCGTTTAGATTTAGTCTTTAGGTTTAGCGCATCAGTTTAGACCAACATCAGGTAGTGTCGTTATTATATTAGTTAAGACATAGGTTGCTGTGACTGGGATCATTTGACATCATCAGGCAATGTAACCTACAAACTTATGACAAATTTAGGAAGTTGTAACCAAGTAAACGAACTGACAACAAAGTTCATTCTTCAAACATCTGTCCAAAAACAAGCTTAAAACCAGTTTCATTATTTTTAAATAAATTGTAATGTGACATGTACAAACATAACTAAGTATATATGTACATACTTATAGTACGAATTATTTATAGATATAAGGTCGTATGCATTCCGGGCACGTGCGCTCCTACGCCGCCGCCCGCTACGCAAGCGTAGGCTTAATCATACAAGTCATACAACCTCCTCCGTCATAAGGGGGAAACGAGTGGGTTTTTCTGAGTAATGTTTACACGGCAGCGCTCATGTAGTCAATACGCCCGATGACTATTAATAGTCGGTTTAAGGTAGTAAAGTTTAACTCATATTCGTGTGTTCAAGAGTCAAGGTTGAGAACACTTGATGACACTTTGGCTTGATGGTTTTCCCGTTGTTTTTGATTTTTGATTTTAATTATTATGTAGAGATGCGTGTGCGTGTGGTGTAAAGAGTTAGTTCGCCACATTATAAATTTCATTTAAGTAATTGCCTCGCTATACTCATGTTTTACTTTAAGTTTTATAGATTTCATTACATTCGGTTGGTGGTAGCTACTGTTTATAACCTGGCTTTCTTACAGCATTTTTATTATTTTTTCAAAAGGTTCAAACACCTTGGGGGTAACACCGGGTTATGTAAGACTCTAAAACCCTCACGAGGGATTGCCTCAGCGATATTAGGAGCATACTGGGATCTCTTCCGGAACGCAAACTGAAATCTTACAAGACTGTGTATCTGCGTATTTTTGATTATTTACTTTTTTACGATGAAAGTTGTAGTTTTAAGTTTACATGTAAAGCAGATGCACGCGAGTTAAAACAAACGTATGTCATTAAGGTGGTGTATGTTATATGGTGTCAATCAATTCTGAATGGAAGCTTGTTTCTCAATTATACTTTAAAACATATCTCGATCTTGTACGTATGTCACAACAAAAGTTAGTGTTACATAAAAATAAGTAAACAAATTCATTGTCCCCGTCGTTTGGGCACATGATAATTATGTATCGGGCGGTTAATTTTTAACTTCGTGACTTGTCAATAGCTACGTTAGCTCCGGTTGTAGTTATCGCGGAAGTTGGTGGTTTTATTGGTAGTGGTAATATTTATATTATTGATGATTTTAATCGTTTTGTTTATTGAGGTGCCGCGTGAGGCCATGGTCATGTGCAGGTGTCGGTCTGACGCGTGGAGGTATCCGGGTTCAATCCTCCGTCAGGCAGGCTTCGTAATAATGAATTTCAATTTTTGTTCCGGGTCTGTTTTTGAAATATTTGAATATGTTTATGCCACTATTTCTAAATGATAGCTTTGAATATATAGAGTGTAGAAATCATTTGTACGAACTATAGGAAATCCATAAATCTCAGTGGTCATAAAACTTGTTAATTATATAATCTTACAAAAAGTTCAAATTATAATAGGTCACAATCATTTATTATCTAATTGTTCAATGAGTAAAAGATATAAAATCATTTTGAGTTGCTACAGGCTGCATTAGTCTTGTTATGATTATAACATATCGTTTAATCATTAGGTGCTCTGGGTTAGATTTTCGGAAAAACAAACATTTGAATTGAAAATATATTGTAATTGTAAATGAGTTGATGATACGTGGGTATTTATGGCACCCACAAACATGGCTATGAATAAAAATAGAAGTATTTTTAATTATTTTGACTTTAAATTACTATCTTTTGTAGACTTATGAGTATTGTAGGTAAGTTCATAGCTATACTACAATCCGTTGTATTGTATAAGCGTACTGAATAGTAATAATAACGCTTTTTACACACCCCCACACTGAGTTTCCCTGTTCCGTGGTGCCATGAACACACACAAGACAAATATACAAACACTCAGAACCAGAAATCTAAATTCATCATTTAGATTTCAGTCTGGCCGGGGATCGAACCCTAGACCCTTTGCGCGTCAGACTGGTATGGTGACAGCTCCGCCATGCGGGTAGTCAAAAAATGTATTTAAAATTAATATTTTTCGTATATTATGTATTGTGGTTAAGTTAGTTGCTACACAATAATTCCGTTGTAATTGTATTAGCGTACTAAATAAGGCAAAACCTGGTCTAAGCAACGTGCGCCGCTAAGCAACCCACCCAGGTGCACGTAATTGATGTAATTTTTTTTTGTGGACGCCCTTCGCTATTACGAAATCGGTGTAAGGTTACTGTCAACCCGTTGAACTAACCTAATTTTTATTTTGGACAAATGACATGATATTGTTAAAAATAATATTGTGTTTGTCTGTCTTTTTAAGGGCCAATATCTAAGTATGTAGGTGTAATTTGGTTGTAATTTGAACTGGTGTGTTATGAATGAATAAACCTATTTGCATGATACGATAATATAAAACAACATATTAAAATTTCAGCCTATACAACAGACTATTTGGCTTATTTTGGAAAATGACGTCGTAACGTTCGTCAAGTCGAAGCTTACGTGAAAATTTTCTTAAAATACGACAGAATTTTAAGAAAATTTTCACGTGAGCTTCGAGTTTACGAACATCTTGAAGTATGGTTTCATATTTATTGGAATTGTGTAATCTCTCACATTAACAAAGGGAATTACTTTGAAATTACAAACAGACAATTCAAATTTAATTAATTTAAAACAGATAATAATAAAACAAATCAGTAAGCTTATAGTTAAAAATTTACTTTATGATATTAAATGAGTTAGAGATATTTGCATTACTTGTAATAGTAATGAAATCATATTACACCTGACTTAGTTTTAACAACAGGTGAATTAATTATCTACATGGAAAGGGCTTATAGAAGTGTACTTAGGCACTAAAGTCACCGGTACCGACATAATGGCAGGTATAGCAACACTGCTCGACTAACGTTCTATTGAATTTAAATGTAGTTGAACTGTACCTACTTGGGCCGGCGTAACTACTTGTATGTACCTATTTCATAATACTAAGATTTATCGAATTGGACTGACTTTGTCCTTTAAAGATTTATATTACATAAGGGAAAGACTGTTAAACTACTAGTATTTGTAAGAATTTCAGCCACTCAAATTGGGGATCTGCGGTTTCAATATCAGGTACCTTACACTTTAAAAGTTGTGGAATCTTTTGCGTTAGACTGCGCAGTCAACACTGCTTCATCATCCTTTTTTACAATAAAAAGACGTATTCTACATTCACACTGGCATTTCCTCTATTATGAATGCCATGGAAACGCACAAAGACGAATACAGAAACACCTAGACCCAGAACCAGAACCTGTTCGCGGGTCGTGTATATCATAACTCTTAGGGAAAACTTAGCCCACTTGTGGGACAGTAACAGTTTTATTATGACCCTTATGTGGTAGGGTCAAGTCTAAAAAATGTAAAAGTGTGTTTTAGAAATATAATGTTACTATAATGGTGAAGGAAACCATCGTGACAGAAATCTACACGTCTGAGAATTAAAAAAAAAGTCAGCATTAAAATATTTTGGTTTGAAAGCCTGTGGTAAAAAACATGAGGCATTCTAATTTAATCTTTAATAAGTAGCAACGTATTTGAAGCCGACGTCAGGTAAGATACGTAAGCTCTACTACTTCCCTTTTTTAATAAATCTTATGTTACGGTTACAGATTTTGTAAGTTTGAGGGTTTGCCAGCTACTATTGGCGGTCACCAATCCAACTATTGACCGCACTTGACGTTACTTAATTTTCTAGATCGTTTAGACTCTACAAGCCGCGGGGCAAAACGAGCTTCAAACACGTACAATCACATAATAAATATTACTTTATTCCTCATCACCAAGTGATTGTTATAATTACACGCATATTGTTATTGACAGACAGTTTAATGGGGACAACTCGATGTACACTGACACATTTAAATACAATAACCGATATTTCATTGACATACAAACAACCGTATAATGACTTTAATATTTA